>JASDQU010011463.1:79892-94643 GCA_032191745.1 Picea mariana | reverse complement strand
CCTCTTCCCTTTCAGTAGTCATACTTCTCAGGGGTTTCCTTGATCTAGTCCTGGTCTATGTTTTAACAGTCTCTAGCCTAGGTCTGACCTCAGTATAGATTCATTTTTATCAAATATTTCTTGATTTTTCTTTATTATAGTTTTTAGACAAGTTTGTGAGTCTGTTCTGATCTTCTTGTTTGGTATTGTCAGTGACTCCCTACGATCCGCAGTGGGCCATAAGTCATTTATGGGTCTTTTCTTGTATTTATTTTTCACTTTTTTTCTTTAGAAGAAAAGAAAAGAATTCATTTTCAAGTTTCTTGTTTTGAATCATAATATCATAAAAACAAAAAGTTTTTCATTTCTTTGTTTGGTAAAAGTAGTTTAGGTTACTTTCTTTACTTATCAAGGAAAAATAAAGTTTTCTTAAGTTCTTTATTTGAATACTTAGGACATTAAGTAGCTCATAGTCGAGCGAATTCTTGTTTTAGGTTTTTCTTTTCAAATATATGAGAAAAGTAGCTACAAAAAATTTTGGTGAAAGAATTTAAATTGGAAAATATTTATTTGTGAAGAAGAAGTAGTTTGTTTTCAGTTTCATTTTATGCTCTTCTCTTTCGTCTCTTAAATAGCATCACTTGTTCCACTTCCATTCCCTTTGACTTAAGACATCCACTGAAATTGACGCTTAATTAAAATTTATTAGACTTTGTGTTTGTAGGATCCATCAATTTAGTCTAGGCTAGAGCCTTGATTTAGGATTGGAGATTAAACTCTTCAAGGCTATAAAAACAAACATAGGATTTTGTGCTAGGGAGTTCTTAAAAGTCCAGTAACCGTGAAAGTTATCCGGGACCCCCCTATAACACAAGGGATAAACACGAGGTCACGTGCGGAAAGGTAGTGGAGATAACCCCTCCAAAGCCAGACCAAGCGTAGTGGGGAACACATATAGAGGGCTTATCTTGGGATTCCATTGATCGCATTTTTCACAGGGCTTCGTGGGTCTCAAATCCATTCGAGGTCCTCAGTCATTTTTTGAATCACCTATGTTGGCCCTTGACCAAGTTTTGAAGAACACTTGGTCATAATTGACCATTTTTGGGACTTCGACGGCCTATCGAAGACCAAGTGCAAAGTGAAGCAGAAAATGCGGAAAATAGGCCCCCTTTTGGGTCTATTTTGGGTTTTTGGAAATATGTAATGGGAAAGAGATGTCAGCCATGGGTTTACCCATGCTTAGGCCCACTTTTGTAATGTATAAATAGAAGGATAGGCAATGTAAGAAGTAGTAGATGTGATTTCTTAGTGAAATTGGTAGTGCATCTATGTGATGTTGAATAAGTGCTCTGTTCGAACTGTGTAAGGCTTGCAAGGCTAAGTGAAAGCTACTATGAGGTTGTTATAGAAAGCTAAGTGTTGTAACAAAAGGAAGAAGGATATAGGGAGATGTGCAGATCTTATGTCCTATGCGAAGAAGGGTTTTGGAGGCTTTGTTCTTGTAACAGATTGAAGATTATAATAAAAAAGAAGATCTTGCGGACGTAGCCCCAGGGTGGGGGTGAACCACATAAATCTATGTGTTATGCTTTACGCTGTGATTCAATATCTGTGTCCCAGCTAAAGTTGCAGACACCTGAGTCTTGCAACCACCCCTGCCTCTACCTCAGGTGAGACTTCATTTGCTTCGCATGTGTTGCCGAAAAGGTCAGTAGTTAGGGATTTGTTGGTGTGCTCTTGAGCGTTGAAACCTAGGTCTTCCCTTGTGCCAACAAATGGTTCCATTGTCGAGACTTGAAACTATGATTGTTGGGAACTGAGGAAGAAGAATCTTTGTGCAAAAGAAAGCTCTGTGCGTAGATATTTTTCCCTAGTGCATAGCATTTTACTCGACCTATGAAGCTTTGTGCTAGGAATAAGGTCATATCTGAAGAAAGGAAGATCATATACGAAGAAAATAAGCGATATCTGAATGCTGTGTGCTCTAAGAAAAGTAAAAGTGGGAATTTTTGAAAGAAAGAGTTCAGATCTACAGAAAAGAGGTAATATTTGTAAGCTCTATTCTCTAATAAAGGTAAGAATAGTTAAAAGTTCTTAGATCTGGGAGCTTTGTTCTCTGTAGAAGTAAGATAAGTGAAATTTTTTGTTTCTAGAGCATGGATCTAGGTATGTTTGATAGATTTTGTCCTAGCTTAAAAAATATGGAATTAATAGATGAAAGAAAGTTTGATATGAATAGATATGATAAGTACAATGATAGATATGTTATACCTATGCATAGAAAGAATGTTTGGACTAAGAAATGGATGCAGGATCCTAGAAAGATTTTTTTCCAGGTTTGTTATCACGATTCTAGTGTGCAGTACAGAAGAGGCTGGGGATCATTTAAAAGAAAGAGAGGATTAATCCTATGTTACAGTTGAAGGAAACCAAGCCATCTAGCTAAGGAATGCCCTGGTAGAATACCTAGTTGTCTCTTTCGCAAAGCTATGGACCATAAGGTATTGGATTGCCCTAGAATGATCACTAAGATTGAAAGGATAAATCTAGATCAAGAAAACCATAAGGCAGATCTAGAAAAAGCAGAAAACCCAGCAAGAATCATAAAACGTATTAATACAGATGAAATAAACCCCGAAGGAACATAAAGATGTCTGATTACCAAATATATTCAAAGACAAGGAGCAAGTCGAAGCAAGAATAGGGGACTTTGACATTGACTGTATTCTTGATGAAGAAACACAAGTGAACATTATGCTAGAAAGAACTTGGGAAGATATAGGGAAGCCTGCCATGATTCCTTCATTGGGAGGAATAGGACTATTCAGAAGAAAAATGATAATATTATGTGGAAAAATTGCTCAGATACTTATGACAGTTAATGGAACTTTGACAGAAGAAGATTTTGAGATTANGTTTATTATGATACTCAAAAAACCTTGGATTGAAAGACATCAAGCTAGAAAGAAGGAAGAAGAAGAGGTTTTAGAACAATAGAGACAAGAGTTAAAATACTTCATGACTAAAAGGATCACACAGTTCATAAAAGAATAGGAGAACCACTCAAAGCGATATGACACTAGAAGCCCAGATATCGAGGAAAAAGATACACAAAAGGCTGAAATTTCTACCCCAAAAAAAGAAGAAGTGATATACGTAAACCCTAGGAGAGAATCTCACCAGCATGAAGTGACTATGTCCAAGGAAAATAAGAATCAAAATAGGAAGAGAATCATTGAGATGAAGCTCACTGGAAATAAGGCTAGAAAGATAAGTAAGAAGAAGGCAAAGATTGAAAAATTATAGAGGATCCCAGAGGGTACCTCGTAGAAAGACACTTTGTAGAATTGGAGTTTCGTCGGGATATCAATACAATGACATATTCCACTTAGCCAAGGAAAAGTAATATAGCCATTGGAAGCCAATATAACCATTCAAATGCCGCTTTGAATAGGTCAAAAAACATTTATGGATCACCACTAGACTGTTAGACCGCGCCATAATGGACAAAGAATAAGTTAATGCAGCCTCATACCCGTTGCAAGAAGACCATTGCTAAGTTTCCCTACTTAGTCCATCACACCACGCATCAAGAATACTTTTTGTTAAGTGATAATTTGAGCCCGAAACCTGAGATTTATTCACCCTGTGATCATTTCCTTGTTCCCATACCATTCACTATAGTCTCTAAATTCATTTCACACCTGATCTAGTTGACTCGAGCTTGTATGTCGGACGAGCTCAACGCTGCTGAGAAATTAATTGAAGAAGTTTTGATTGACTTAATGGCTGAGAGAGTCATGTTGGTGAAAGGATTATCTATAGGAGTCCAAGCATCATCAATGAGAGGACTCTAGGCCTCCCCTTCCACTGCTCTCGTCGGTCCATCCCGGTCGACTGATGAGAAACAAACCAAGCACAGGGATGACATCTCAAATTCCAAGCTTATCCCATGAATTCTACCTATTTACTTACCACCTCTAAGTGGTGCCATCAACCGTGAAAGTGTACCACGAGACTTCGAGTACACTTTGATCAAAGTGTACCTTCTGAAAGGGGTGCGCGTAGTTTGTGATAACCAAGATAAGCTCGCAACACTGCAATTTAGTGATTTTAACCTTGGAGATCATAAAGTTTACATCATGTTAGCCCCGCATAAGTACTTAACCATGACCAAAGGCAAGACTTATAATATTGTCCCGCGGTCATGGACCCAGAACCTCGTGTAGTCCACACTGCTTAATGTAATAAAGATCCCACACTTTGGTAGACACCAGGAAGTCAAATCATGCATCAATTTGTTTCTTTCCTACTACCACAAAAAATACTTATGGTTGGACAACCGCATCACCGTGGATCTGACCTTAATCAATCGAATCATAGGACTTAGTATGCAAGTCCCTGACCCACAAGAGTTTTACCCTGGAAAGACCGTAGACAGAGCACTAGTGTAGAGGATAAAAGAAACATATGGTGATGTCAGGAAAGACACACGAGGTTACAAGGTAGCCTCTATCCATAGTGGTGCAGTGCGCCTTGCCTGTCATTTGATCGCGGGCAAGATAGTTCGTAAGAACAAACCAACACAAGTGACTGGATTTATAGTTGACCTCGCAGGGAAGTGCGTCGAAGGAATGCAAATGAACTGGGAATAGTACCTTTTAAACCAGCTAGAGGTTGATTGCAGAGAAGTACAATACCAAGGGTATGAGTTCTACTTTAGTTTATTTCTCATAATGATCGCTTTCATCGCCTGGGAGCTATTAGAAGGTGCCACTTTTTCAGATATTGAACCCTTCCAACCACTGGACATGAAGTTATGTACATTGTGGTACTCCAGCGACATGAACAAGCAGTGGTAGTCCAATGTTGTCTTCCACGCATATTACAACCAATTGAAGAATGCAATCCAGTCTACACCACGCCTCACCCCAAACACACTTCACAGGTTTAGACCTTTGATAAAATTCAGCGTGGACCTCCACTTATCCTATATCATAGTGCATGTTGATGATAAAAAACAATAGCTCCAGTCATAGTACAGGTTGACAGAAGAAGACTTGGAGCAGATTACCAAGGAATGGTCGGTAGACCCTGCAAAAATGTCCGACGTGGATATCCCTGAAGCTATGCTAGATATACCTGGACCAAGAAATACTAAGAAGGATGTTGAAGCTCAATATGTCCATAGCACATCCATGAAGAGTACTTTGATATCACTTGCACATGGAGGTGATGGTGAAGAACTAGGTGACACAGAAGTTGAGCAAAACAAAGGCAAGGTTACTCTACCTAGAGAGGAGGATCCCTCTAAGAAAAGGAAGATTACCCCACCAAATCCCTCATCCTGAAATAAAACTGAGGCCACCCATACTACCTTTAAGAATACCCCCACACTGGACAACTTTGACTTCTTAATCGTTGTGCTGAATGATGCTTCACTAGAGAATGCAGAAAAGCAAGAAGAGAAGCAGGAGGAGGTATTCAGCCGAATCAAGGGTGAACTTCAAGAAGTCCAGCAGGCACTCCATCCCAGCTGAGCAATTTCTACTATGTCTGTGACAATTGGAACAACAGGAACATGCGATGAGCCCACCCAATTACACTAGATCATCAATAAAGTAGAAGATCGCCTTCGACAAGCTCAATAAGACACAGCGCAAGCCAACCAGGCTTTGACACAAGTACAGAGTGCACTTATAGAACAATAGAGTAAGTTGGAATGGGAAAATATTTCCCTACAAGCCAAGTGGGATGAAGAAAAATCATAGTTACAACAAAGCAAGGACCAGTTGCTAGCAGAGCAACTTGAAGTATAGGAAAGGGTTCACAAAGCAGTTCACAGAGAAACTTGAAGTATAGGAAAGATTGAATAGCGTGTCCCACAACAGGTGGCACAACTTGAAGAAGTAATATAGAAACTTCGGTAGCACATCGCAGATCTATAACTTCGTACGATGCCCAAGAATCCTCAAGAAATAAGAGACCTAAGGGAGGCAACTGCCTGCAACGTAGTTGGCTGATTAAAAACCTTTTCCTTGGAATGCAAGTAGCTGAGCACTAGAAGCGCCTAGACTTATGAGAACCTCACAGATAATGCAGAGTTGTAGGCATTGGAGGCACAACTCCAAGAAGCAAAGAAGCATGTAGATATGCTACATGCACAACTGAAGGCATTGACCCTAGTCGAAAGAATGAAGACATTTCCAGAACAATGCACTACCCAACAACAGGTACACACGCTGCAATTTAAAGTGATGAAAGTCTCCCAACAACTTCAACCAATCCAAGAAAATGTAGACCAAATGTTTAGTGAAGTTGAAAGGAAGGGAGTCGAGATTGAACAATTTTTCATCACCGCGGAACAATGCCTGGAAGGGCCAGTAAATGACGCAGTGATCCAGGAGTTCACTGAGCAAGAGGTTGTCGCACTGCAGCAGGTCGAAGCATCTAGAGCCAAGCTTGAGGTGTTTGAGGTGGAATTGATCAGACAAGAGTGACTTGGGACAAGTCACAGGTGAGTGTTGGGGGCCTATTGGCCCTTGACCAAGTTTTGAGGAACACTTGGTCATAATTGACCATTTTTGGGACTTCGACATCCCGTCGAAGACAAAGTGCAAAGCAAAGTGGAAATTGTGGAAGATAGGCCATCTTTTAGGTACTTTTTGTGTTTTTGGGAATATGTAATGGGAAAGGGATGTTGGCCCGTGGGTTTACCCATGCTTAGGCCCACTTTTGTAATGTATAAATAGAAGGATAGGCAATGTAAGAAGTAGTAGATGTGATTTCTTAGTGCAATTGATAGTGCATCTATGTGATGTTGAATAAGTGCTCTGTGCGAACTTTGTAAGGCTTGCAAGGCTAAGTGAAAGCTACTGTGAGGTTTCTATAGAAAACTAAGTGGTGCAACTTAAGGAAGAACGATCTAGTGAGATGCATAGATCATATTTCCTATGCGAAGAAGGGTTTTGGAGTCTTTGTGATTGTAACAGACTGAAGACAATAATAAAGAATAAGATCGTGTGGACGTATCCCCAGTGTGGGGGTGAACGATGTAAATTTGTTTGTTATGCTCTGTGATGTGATTCAATATCTATGTCCCAACTAAGGTTGCATACACCTGAGTCTTGCAACCACCCCTGCCTCTACCTCGGGTGAGACTTCATCTACTTCGAAGGTGTTGCCGAAATGGCCGGTAGTTAGGGATTTGCTGGTGTTCTCTTGAGCGTTGAACCCTAGGTCTGCCCCTATGCCAACAACTTTCTTTTGATACCCTTGATATGTTTTGGGCTTGATACCCTACTCATTGCGGTCCACCCAACTGTCGATTGTACCCTCCTGGTGACTGTTCCCGCATTGGAAACCTAGTTGCCTTTATCTTAGTGAATTACACAGGTGACTGCGAGGGTATACCGCGGTACCTAGGGAAGACATCGGGCCACAATTTGCAGAGTATACTCGGAGGGTTCTTCCATATTTGAGTTTCACTTGCACTAGTAAGTTTCTCTAGTGTTGGTTGGTGTAACTATTCTTCCAACTAGCTAGTGATCTGCTTGTCTTAACTCATATGATATTTTTCTAGTGTGTGTTGATATTTAACATTAATAGAAATCCCTAGTGTGTCATTGATATTCTCAAACCATGGAGGATTAGGAGCTCTGCTAGTCACGAAGGCTTCTTGGCCTACCGCCGGTCAATCTGGATCCACCCCTGCCACCGCTAAGGTGAATACTAGACCAGCAAGGGTCTTTTGAGGCGACTGGGCCATAGGAAACTGTGCCTGGCTCATATCTGAGAGGATAACATTTGATTCCAAAGGAACCAACCATTTATTACCTTGGAGTGGAAGCTCTTAGTCCATTTAACCCTCTAATCACTGATCTATTGGTGCCCATTGTCATACAGGTTGACCCTTACGAGTGGTAGGTTGTGTCACAAGAAGCGATGGAGACAAATGCTGCTACTTCTTAAGGGAATCGTCATAGTCCCTCTATGACTGTCACTATAGGGGATTTTATGCCTCCTAACCAACTATCATTGGTCCAAACCACTATGGTCTCGACCACCTCTACCTTGAGCAATGTTTTGATTCCATCTATGGTGATGATCACTAATCCTTTTACCCAGAGTGCGACAGGCCCTCTCTTCTCGTACATAATGCCTAGCTTCAATACAAACTCTGTCCTTTCCTACTCTACTCTACAGACTTTGGGTCTGAGGGTGGTTAGCTTGAATGCTCCTCTGCAAGGATCCATGGGGGGCACTTCAGCTCCCTATAATTCTTTCCTTTATCGAGGGGGTCATATACCTCCTTTGTCCCCTTCGCTCGGCGGTGATCACCAGCACTCCATTGGGTTGAACGTAAACCATAGTTTGTTTGGAGTAGGTAGTCAAGGACTTCCTTCTTATAGCATGTTGGCAAGTTCAACATTGTTCTTTTTGTTCAGTGCATTTGGTAACAACAATTTTTCATCAGTTGTCATCTCGGCTAGGGGAAACCTCAGTTATGGACAAAAAAATCCTATGCATGGTACTATTCCTGCATAGGGGGGAAAATCAGGAATTCCTTCCTCACAAGGACCTTGGAATCTATGGCAGGGATTAGTTCCCTCATCAGGAATGTTGACCAGGGGCAACCCCTTTCATAGCCAATGGAACCCTGGGCAAGGTTCAGGACCTATGCCTATCAAATCAGTTGGGGGAAACCCTTCCCAAAATCCTTGGAATGCAACGCAAGCCCAACCTTCTATGTCTTATTACAGGAGTCATCCGATGATGTATCAATAAGCGCAAAACCTATATGCTAGTCATGGAAATGGTTATTACCATAACCCTCGCCAGCAACCTAACTTTTCTTGGCAACCTGGTGCCAGCCAAACTCTAGGCTCCTTTTTCCTTGGTTATAATCAACAACCCAAATTACCGTTTCTGGAAACTTTCCACTTGCTAGACATGACAAGGATATTAAATGACCCCATATGTCACGATCTGCGTTGGACTTCTATGCTAACCAAGCTACCTTCTAACATTCCAAATTTTGAAGATAAGCTTAATGAAGGTCCAGGCAATCATGTGAATACCTTCCATTTATGGTTCTCGTCCAACTCATTGAGAGATGACTCCATCCAGTTGCATTTGTTTCAACACACTCTAATCAGGAGTGATGTGAAATGGTACAATGATCTCAACCAATCAATATACTCTACCTTTTGTGAACTGGCAATGGTTTTCTTAAACCATTTTCAATTACCTATGAGATACAACGCCGACACCAAATTGGTGGCCAAATTTAAATAGACAAAGGTGGACCATATCTCAGATCACATCCGAGAATGGAGACATTGGAAGAGTTTGATAAAAGTACCAGTCCCACCAACATTCTTTCTTGAGTGATTTCTTAAGTCTTTGGTACCTTAGTTATCCAAAACGTAGCAACGTCAGAGGTATTTTAAGAAGAAGAAGAGATAATGAGAGCTCAACAACTAGAGATGATTTACTCTCACTCTGGTTTACTTTACGAAATTTTGCCAGATGCACCATGGTCAATACTTGATAAGACCAAATAGAGGTATGGACCACATGTCGATGGTATTTTTGGTTCAGCGCAAACAAAGCCCTCTGATCATCTATCAAATCAATTACAACAATTGTCAATACAATAGACAATGGCCAGCGAGACCACTAGTTCAGCTTCTCCCCCTACCCAAATGTTGGATGTACACAGTGTGCAATAGACAAACCTAAATGTCACCCAATAGCTTGATGGAAAGAAGAAACAACAAAAAAAGGGTAAGGGGGATAAGAAACCCACTAATAAGCTGGTGGGGGCAACACAGAAAATAAGAATTCGAAGTATCTGTGTAACCTTTGCATGAAGGACAATCCAACTCATCTATGCCCTCATCTTGCGGAGGCCCAAAATTTATTGGCGTAACAACAACCTGCTATGTTAATGAACTAATTTACACATGGGAAAAATTTAACTCAAGCCTCTTCGAGCACAGAAGGGGGTAGTCAGGGACCCCCTCTGTCTTCAAGTAATCCTTCATCTGTGAATGTGTATATGTTGAAAGGTAACGTTGATAGCAACTAGGACACATGAATACGAAATGTCAAACACCTCTAAGAAGAGTAAAGAATAAAAAAACCCACCTCTTCCTCTCCATATTGAGAAGACATTGGGAGAAACAATTACACACATCCCAAAAGGTGCATTCAAGAAAGCTTCCCAATATCCAAACACAAGGGCTGCCCATAAATACTCTGTGGTGGAGGATTTGTCTCAAACCCCTTGTGCAATGTCTACTTTGGAGGTCCTCCAGAGCTACCCTTCCCATAGAAAGGCTCTGTTAGCTGCCTTAGGATCTACTGAGACTTGTAATATAGGAATGATTATGCTTGATATGACCTACTTAAAACCTCATCTCCCTTACCAAATGGAATTTCAGATAGTAGTTGATTACACCACGAAATATTTTACCTGAAACATTTTCCGCATGGTGGTTGATGAGGGAACCTCGACATGCGTGATGTCACTGGCATGTTGGAAGGCCATTGGCCAACCTGTTTTGTCTCCATCACCTACTCTTCTTACTTCTTTTGATGGTTGTTCATTCTAACCACATGGAATCATCCGCTCTTTCCTTGTCTAGTTAGGGGGGAAGACTATGTGCATCAAGGATGAAGTGGTCAATGCATCTCTCAACTATAATATCTTGTTAGGAAGCAATTGGACCTATGTTATGCATGTAGTGGTCACTACAGTTTTCCAGTTCTTGTTGTTTCCACATGAGGACCAGATCGTGTCCATTGATCAATTGTCCTTCTCCTATCCTGACCCTTCATCGGAAGCATCCACGGTCCCGATGATTGATAACTGTCAACACGACATCATCAACATAGGGGTTGGTTTGTGCCCAACTTTGATGGGTACTTTTGATTACCTGCCTCCTTCCGATGACGTTAAGTTCATATCGGTTGTCCCCAACCAGCCTAAGGTTGAAACTTTTCAAGTCTCATTGTTTCGTATGACTTACTTTGATTATCCGTGGACTCTTCCTTCCCCATCAACCATGATGGAAGGGACATGACACCATGGCATGGCATTGCCTTTGTCCACGACAAAGGTTTCGTACTCTATAGTCCAGAAATATTTCGTCGATCCCAATCTGACTCCCACACATGAGTTAGATCCGGTTCTCGACCCTATTTGGGATCAAGGTTCCCTCGCTAATATTGGTTCTTTAGAATTAGTCTTGCCCTAAAACGAGGTGATTATTGAGGCAATGACGAGTCTGGACAGACCCTGTAATGATCTCCATCATAGATCTTATTTCCTCCAAGAGTTAAGAAGAATTGAAGCAGGTGAATTCACTTTGACTGTCACTGGAGATAGATCTTGTCCTATCAATCCTTTGACTATGCAGGTAGTTTATGCTGAAGGAAATATGGAAACCATCGCTAAAACGATACCTATTGATATCTTCAGAACCCCTAGTGTCATGGAGAATGTCTTCGTCAGAGTGGACTGGTCGCCCGAGGAGATTCAAATCTACACGGATTTATTTAAAGAATTCCACGATGTTTTTGCTTGGTCTTACGAGGAAATGTCAGGCATAGATCCAAGAATCATTGAACATGAAATCATGACATATCCTAACACTAAGCCGGTCCGACTGAATCTTTTTCTGGTCAATCCTAAGAAAGAAACAACTATTAAGGTTGAAGTAGACAAAATTCTCAAAGAAGGTTTTATCTACCCCGTCCAATTGACTCAATGGGTGTCAAATCTCATTCTGATCAACAAAAAATAGGGTATTCTTCACGTATCTACGAACTTACATGATTTGAACAAGGCCTGTCCAAAGAATAATTTCCCCATGCCATTTATTGACCAGATATTCGATGAATGCGCAGGTTGCAAGGTATTTTCTTTCATGGATGGATTTTTGGGATACAATCAGATATAGATCAAACCCGAAGACCAACAAAAAACCGCTTTCATTTGTCCATGAGGTACATTCGCCTATCAAAAGATGCCTTTTGTTTTGAAAAATGCTAGATCTACTTTTCAGCGGGCCATGTATTTTTCTTTCCACGATCTCAAAAGCATCGTCAAGGATTATCTTGATGATTTAGCATCACGATCTCATAAGAGATTTGATCATCCCACACACCTCCGACTTATCTTTGAGAGATGTCCCTACTACTGGATTCAATTGAATCCAAAAAAATGTAGTTTATGCGTAACGTCGGGTTGTCTGCTAGGTTTCATAGTTTCGACAATAGGGATCATGGTCGATCCTCTAAAGTTTGAGTCGATAGTTCAGTTGCCTCCCCCATGCACAGTCCCTTAGCTTCAATGTTTATAGGGAAAAACTAACTTTCTAAGGCATTTCATCGCAAACTATACCGATATCTTAAAGGATTTCATGTGTTTACTAAAGAAGGACGTTCCTTTTCATTGGGATGAAGCCACTTAGCTCTCTTTCGAAGTGTTGAAATGTTCCCTCATGTCTTCCCCTCTACTTCGGCCACCCAATTATAATAAATATTTCTTATTGCACTTGGCCTCTGCGGAGTCGACCATCGGTATTGTCTTGGTTCAAGAATATTATTTGCTCGAAGAATATGTGATTTATTACCTGAGTTGAGGCCTGGTTGGACCAAAACTCAATTATTCCCACGTTGAAAAAGTTGAGTTGGCAGTAGTTCATGCTTTCCAATGATTCCGTCATTATATCGTGTTTCACAAAATCACCGTCATTGCCATTGTGAATCCCTTTAAATACGTGTTGACACGATGTGTAATCGGCAGAAATATCAGTAGATGGATAGTTATGCTCGAAGAATTTGACTTGGACTTTGTTTTGGTGAAATCCAAAATGTCATTGGTCTTAACAGAACTCATCTCAGAACTTCCGGTTGAATCAGGTGATGTTATACCCAAGGAGTCACCTATTGAAGGAGACTTGGTTTTTATCACGTCTTCAGACCCCTGGTATGGAGATATACTAGTCTATATCCATACTTTGAAGTGCCCCACCTATGTTTCTCATGATGAGCATCATCGTATATGTCTTTAGGCCAAGAACTATCTCATACTTGAGGACACTTTGTATCGTCGAGGTGTATATTTCATCCTTCACCGGTGTCTCACTCATGAAGAAGCAAAAATTGTGCTTAACGATTGCCACAATGGAGCATGTGGTGGTCATTTGTCTGGGTTGGAAAAAGCCCAAAAGATTCCATGAGCTAGTTACTTTTGGCTGACATTAATCAAATATTGTGTTGAATCGGTTAAGAAGTGCCACCCATTTCAGATATTCTCTCGGAATATGAAGGCACACCCCGCTCCCATGTTTCTCGTCATCATAGTTGGTCCCTTCACCAAGTGGGGGATTGATTACACTACATGCAACCCCCCTTCAACAAGGGGGCACTGTTATATCATCGTAGCAGTAGACTACTTCATGAAGTGGGTTGAAGCTATGCCAACATTCAAAGATGATGGAAAGACATCAACTCTCTTTTTGTGTAACCAAATAATAGCAAGGTTCGACATCTCGAGAGAGATTGTCACTGACCATGGTAGCCACTTTCAGAATAAAATGATGTTCAAGTTAAAGTCAAAGCTTGGGTTGAGGAAAGAACATTTGTCACCCTACTACCCACAAGCGAATGGTCAGGAGGAAGTCGTGAATAAATCTCTTAATATTATTCTACAATGAATGATTAATTCGACCAAGTCAAATTGGCATTTGATGTTATACTCGGCATTATGGGCCTACCGAACGTCTATTAAGACTGCAACCGGTTTCTCACCTTTTCAACTCATTTACGAGCTGGAAGCAGTTTTTCCAATAGAGTGTCAGATCCCATCTCTAAAGTTGGTAGTACAATTATTTCTAGACACTTCACTTCTTGAAGAGCATTTATTATATCTTGAGCAACTCAATGAACAATGTCATGATGTAGCCTTGGCTAACGAGGCTCACAAACAAAGACTCATGTGTCAGTATGATCGATCTATTCGTCCTCGGATTTTCTCTAAAGACAACCTTGTCCTAGTCTATGACCAATATAAGGACCCCCTGGGGGTAGGCAAGTTCAAACCCATGTGGTTCAGACCTTTCATCGTGACGGAGGTTCTAAAGAAGGGCGCTTATCATCTGGTGGAATTTGAGAGAAATTCTTCGGCAGAGCCTAGAAATGGGATCTACCTCAAGAATTATTACTCGTAGGTGGGTCGCCCTGGGTGACTTATTATAAATATCTATAGTTCTTATACATTTTCTTTTAGTTCATGTATTTTTGGTTTTATGGACATGTCATCTTTTTCACTGTGGCATATGTCAAGGGTATTAGAGGTGTTCGTTGGGTTTGTGGATGATGCTAGCCGACACACTCGGAGGCTTTCTTTCGCAGCCTGGGTGATTTTCACACCTCAGGGCCAGTTGCTATCTTCAGTAGGTATCTATTTAGGTGACGCCACAAACAATGTTGCCCAATATAGTGTAGTCATAGAGTTACTTCGTGACGCTTTGTCGCATGGTATCTCTCACCTCTAGTTCTACTTAAATGCTCAATTGGTTGTGTCCCAGTTAAATGGGGTTTACCGTGTTTAAAATCCTACTCTACACCGACGGTTCCTTAGGGTATGTATCTTTAAACGAAGCTTTGATTACATTACATATATCCATGTTCCTGGGAGATTGAATCAAATCACAGATACTCTAGCTAATCATGTATTAGATTGGCATATTGCAC
>JASDQU010011463.1:51086-62047 GCA_032191745.1 Picea mariana | reverse complement strand
TTTTTTGAGTTTCTATAAGCTTCTGTGTCTTTAAGGGATTTTGGTCTTCTATACCAGTACTCCATGCCTTTGCTTGGCTATTGTTTTTCATTTTTTTGAGAATTTACAGAGGTTTACGCGGCCTATAGTGGGCCTGCATGCGTACATACATGCCCTGCCTTTGGAAAGACAACGTACATACAGAGGCTGTTGAAGTGTCAGTAGCGTGCATGTGTTGAGATTTTTTTTTTTTTAAGCAGAGGGAGTCATCCTCTTCCCTATCAAAAGTCACACTTCTCAGGGTTTTTCTTGATATATACCTTGTCTCTGTTATAGAAGCCTGTAGCCTAGGTCTAACCTCAATATAGATTTCTTTTTATCAAAGATTTCTTGTGTTTTCTTTCTTAGGGTTTTTAGACAAGGTTGTGAGTCTTTTCTGACCTGCCTATTTGGTATTGTCAGTGACTCTCTGCGATTTGCGATGGGCCAAAATTCATTTCTTGGTCTTGACTTATCGTCATTTTCCCCTTTTATTCTTTAACAGAAAAGAAAAGAAAAGAATTCGTTTTCAAATTTCTTGTTTTGAAGCATAAAACAATAAAAAAAAAATTCATTTCTTTGTTTGGTAAAAGTAGTTCAGGTTAGTTGCTTTATTTACCAAGGAAAAATAAAGTTTTCTTAAGTTCTTTATTTGAATTCTTAGGACATTAAGTAGCTCGTAGTCGAGTGAAATCTTGTTTTAAGTTTTTCTTTTCAAAGATCTGAGAAAAGCCGTTACGAAAAAGTTTGGTTAAAGAGTTTAAATTGACAAATCTTTATTTATGAAGAAGAAGTAATTTGTTTTTAGTTTCATCTTATGCTCTTCTCTTTCGTCTCTTAAATAAAATCACAGGTTTCATTTCCGTTCCCTTTGACTTAAGACAACCACTAAAATTAACACTTAATTAAAAGTTATTAGACTTTGTGTTTGTAGGGTCCATCAATTTAGTCTAGGCTAGAGCCTTGATTTAGGATTGGAGAGAAAACTCTTCAAGGCTAGAAAAACAAACATAAGATTTTGTGCTAGGGAGTGCTTAAAAGTGCAGTAATGGTGAAAGTTATCCGATACCCCCCTCTAACATAGGGGCTAAACACGAGGTCGCATGAGGAAATGTAGCGGAGATAACCCCTCCAAAGACGAACCAAGCATAGTGGGGAACACCTATAGAGGGATTATCTTGGGATTCTGTTGATCGCATTTGCCACAGAGCTTAGTGGCTCTCAAATACATTTGAGGTCCTCATTCATCTTCTGAAACACTTGATTTTGATACCCTTGATAGGTTTTGGGCTTGATACCCTGGTCATTATGGTCTATCCGACTGTCGACTGTACCTGCCTGGTGACTTTTCACACGCTAGAAACCTAGTTTCCTTTATCTTAGTGACTTACACAAGTGATTGCGAGGTTATACAGCGATACCTAAGGCACACATCGGGCCACGCTTTGCCAAGTATACCTGGAGGGTACCTCTGTATTTGAGTTGCACCTGCAGCGATAAGTTTCTCTAGTGTTGGCTGGTGTAACTGTTCTTCCAACTAGCCAGTGATTTTCTTGTCTTGTCTCATAGGAGATTTTTCTAGTGTGTGTTGGTCTTTAACGTTAATAGAAAGCCCTAGTGTGTCATTGATATTCTCACACCATGGAGGATCAGAAGCTCCACTAGTCGCAAAGGATTCTTGGCCTGCCACCGGTTAATCTGGAGCCACCCCCGCCACCGCTAAGGCGAAGACTAGACCAGGAAGGGTTTTTTGAATAGACCGGGCCACAGGAAACTGAGCCCGACCCATATCCGAGAGGAAAAAATTTGATTCCGGAGGAAACAACCATTTTCGACCTCGAAGTGGAATCTCTTGGTCCATATAAACCTCCGATCACTGATTTATCGATGCCCATCGTCGTACATGTTAAACCTTACGAGCGTCAGGTAGTGTCACAAGCAACGATGGAGACAAATGTTTCTACTTCTTCAGGGAATCCTCATATTCCCTCTACGACAGTCACTACAGGGGGTTTTCCACCTCCTAACCAACCGTCGTCGGTCCGGACCACTATGGTTTCAACTTCCTCTACCTCGGGAAATGGTCTGATTCCATCTATGATGATGATCACCGCTCCTTTCAACTAGAGTGCGACAGGCCCTCCATTCTCATATGGGATTCCTAGCTTCGATACAAACTCTATCCTTTCCTACTCCACTCTACAGACTTTAGGTCTAGGTGCAGGAAGCTCAAACGCTCCTCTGAAAGGATCTATGGGGGGAATTTTAGCTCCCTATAATGCTTTCCCTTACAGAGGGGGTCATATACCCCCTTCTTCCCCTTCGCTTGGTGGTGCTCACCAGCACTCTGCCGGGCCGAACGTAAACTATAGTTTGTTTGGAGCGGGTAGTCAAGGACTTCCTTCTTATAGAATGTCGATAGGTTCGACACTGTTCTCTTTGTTCGACACGTTTGGTAACAATGCATTCTCGTCAGCTGCTGTCTCAGCCGGGGGCAACCTCGGTTATGGACAACGAAATCCTGTGCAGGGTACTATTCCTGCGAAGGGGGAAAACTCAGGAATTCCTTCCTCACAAGGACCTTGGAATCCATGGCAGGGATCATTTCTCTCATCAGGGATGCCGACTGGGGGAAACCCCTTCCATAGCCAATGGAACCCTGAGCAAGTCTCAAGACCTATGCCCGTCGGATCGGTAGGGGGCAACCCTTCCCAAAATCCTTGGAATGCAACACAAGCCCAACCTTTTACGTCCTATTACGGGAGTCAGTCGATGATGTCTCAATAAGTGCAGAATATGTATGCTAGTCACGACCATGGTTATTACTAGAACCCTTGCCAACAACCTAACTTTTCTTGGCAACTTGGTGCAAGCCAAACTCCAGGTTCCTTTTTCCCTCGTTATAATCAACAACCCAAATTACCGTTTCTGGCAACTTTTCACTTTCCAGACTTGACAAGGTTATTAAACGACCTCATCTATCATGATCCACATTGGCCTCCCATGCCAACCAAGTTTTCTGTAGACATTCCAAAGTTCAAAGCTAAGCCTAAAGAAGATCCAAGCGATCATGTGACTACCTTCCATTTATGGTGCTCGACCAACTCTTTGAGAGACGACTCCGTTCAGTTGCATTTGTTTCAATGCACTCTCATAGGGAGTGTTGTGAAATGGTACATTGAGCTCGACCACTCAAGATACTCTACCTTTGGCGAATTGGCAATGGATTTCTTAAACCATTTTCAATTACCTTTGAGATTTGACGTCGACACTGAGTTGATGACCAACTTTGAGCAAACAAAGGGAGACCATATCTCAGCTCACATCCAAGAATGGAGACATCAGAAGAGTTTGATAAAAATACCAGTCCCACCAACATTCCTGCTTGAGTGGTTCCTTAAGTATTTGGTACCACAATTATTTAAAGACGTCACAATGTCGGGGGTCTTTTCAGAAGAAAAAGAGATAATGAGAGCTCAACAACTAGAGCTGATTTACTCTCAGTCTAGTTTACTTTACGAAGTTTTTCCAGATGCACCACGGTCGATACTTGACAAGACCAGATAGAAATATGGACCACATGCTGATGGTATTGTTGGTTCAGCACAAATGAAGCCCACTGATCAACTTCAAATCAATTGCAGCAATTGTCAATATAGAAGACAATGACCAACCATACCACTGGTTCGGCTGCTCCCCCTACTCAAACGTCAGATGTACATAGTTTGCAATCGACAAACCTGAAGGCCACCTAACAGCCTGACGGAAAGAAGAAACAATGAAAGAAGGGTAAGGGGGATAAGAAACCTACCAATAATGCTGGTGGGGGGAACACAGAAAAGAACAAGTTGAAGTATCCATGTAATATTTGCATGAAATACCATTCGACTCACCAGTGCCCTCGGCTTATGGAGGCCAAGAAGTTATTGGCACAAAAACAACCTGCCATGTTAACAAACCCATTTCGACATGGGAAAAATTTAACTCAAGCCTCTTCGAGCGCATAAAGGGGTAATCAGAGACCCCCTCTGTCTTCGAGTAATCCTTCGTCTGTGAATGTGTACATGATTAAAGGTAGCGTTGATATAGCAACTAGGACACATGACTACATAATGCAAAACACCTCTGAGAAGGGTAAAGAAGCCTAAAACCCACCTCTTCCTCCCCAGATTGAGAAGACATTGGGTGAAACAATGACATGCATCCCAAAAGGTGTGTTCAAAAAAGCTTCCCACAATCCAAACGCAAGGGCCGCCTAGAACTACTCTATGGTGGAGGATTTGTCTCAAACCCCTTGTGCAATGTTTTCTTTGGAAGTCCTCCAGAGTTGCCCCTCCCAAAGAAAGGCTCTATTAGTTKCCTTAGGATCTACTGAAACTTGTAATCTGAGAACGATCATGATTGATACGACCAACTTAAAACATCGTCTCCCTTACCATGTGGAGTTTCAGATAGTAGTGGTTTACACCATGAAAACTTTTACTCGGAACATTTTCTGCACGGTGGTTGATGAGGGTGCCTCGACATGCATGATTTCTTTGTCTTGTTGGAAGGCCATTGGCCAACCCGTTTTGTCTTCGTCACCTACTCTTCTTACCGCTTTCGATGGTCATTCATTCCGACCACATGGAATCATCCCCTCTTTCCCCGTGCATTTAGGGGGGAAGATAGTGTGCATCCAAGTTGAATTGGTCGATGCATCTCTCGACTACAATCTCTTGTTAGGAAGGAGTTGGACCTATGCTATGCAAGCAGTGGTCGCGATAGTTTTCTGGGTCTTGTTGTTTCCACACAGGGGTCGGATCATGTCCATTGATCAGTTATCCTTCTCCTGTCCTGACCCTTCATCGGGGGTATCTAGGGTCCCGATGATTGACAACCCTCAACCCGACATCGTCAATGTAGGGGTTGGTTTGTGCCCACCTTTGATGGGTACATTTGATTACCCGCCTCCTGCCAACAATGTCCAGTACATATTGGCTATCCCCGACCAGCCTAGGGATGAAAATTTCCAAGTCTCGTCATTTCAGATGACTTACTTTAATGATCCGTGAGCTCTTCCTTCCCCATCATCCATGATGGAAGGGATAGGGAACCATGGTATGGCCATGCATTTTTGTGCGGTAAAAGTTGCGTACTCTATAGTTCAGCAAGCTTCCGTCGACCCTAATCTGACCCCCACACAAGAGTTAGATCTGGTTCTCGAGCCTGTTTTGGCTCAAGGTTCCCTCACCGATATTGATTCTTTAGACTTAGTATTTCCCTCAGACGAGGCAATTATCGAGGCAATGAATAGTCTGGACAAACCTTGGGATGATCTCCATCACATATCTTATTTCCTCCCAGAGTTAAGAAGAATTGAAGTAGGTGAATTTACTCTGACTATGACTGGAGATAGGGCTTGTCCTATCAATCCTTTGGCTATGCATGCTGTTTACACTGAAGGAAATATGGAAACCATCACTAAAATGATACCTATTCATATCTCCAGAACCCCTGGTGTCGTGGAGAATGTCTTCATTGGAGCGGACTGATCTCTCGAGGAGATTCAAATATACAAGGATTTATTTAAATATTTCTGTGACGTGTTTGCCCGATCTTACGAGGAAATTCTAAGCATAGATCCAAGAATCATTGAACATGAAATCACGACATATCCCGGCGCTAAGCCGGTCTGACAGAAGCTTCATCCAGTTAATCCTAGGAAAGCATAAGCTATTAAGGTTGAAGTAGAGAAACTACTCAGAGCTAGTTTCATCTACCCCGTTCAATTGACTCAATGGGTGTCAAATCCCGTGCCAGTCAACAAAAAGTAGGGTACGATTCACATATGTATAGACTTCTGTGATTTGAACAAGGCATGTCCAAAGGATAATTTCCCCATGCCATTTATTGACCAAATAGTCGATGAATGCGCAGGTTGCGAGGCCTTTTTTTTCATGGATAGTTTTTTGGGATACAATTAGATATAGATCAAACCTGAAGACCAACACAAAACCACTTTCATTTGTCCATGGGGTACATTCTCTTATCGGAAGATGCCTTTTGGTCTAGAAAATGTTGGAGCTACTTTTCAGCGGGCCATGTCTTTTTCTTTCCATGATCTCAAACACATAGTCGAGGATTATCTTGATGATTTATCATCACGATCTCGTAAGAGAGATAATCACCCCACACACCTTCGACTCACCTTTGAGCAATGTCGCTACTACTGGATTCGCATGAATCCAGATAAATGCAGTTTTTTTGTAACGTCGGGTTGTCTGCTAGGTTTCATAGTTTCAACAATAGGGATCATGGTCGATCCTCTGAAGGTTGAGGTGATAGTTCAGTTGCCTCTCCCATTCACAGTCCCTCAGGTTCAAAGTTTACAGGGAAAAGTGAACTTTTTACGACATTTCATCGCAAACTATGCCGAGATCACAAAGGGTTTCATGCATTTATTGAAGAAGGACGTTCCTTTTCATTGGGACAAAGCTGCTCAATGCTCTTTCGGAGTGTTGAAACGCACCCTCACATATGCCCCTTTGCTTCACCTAATTATAATAAAGATTTCTTATTGTACTTGTCCTCTGCAAAGTCGACCATCGGTATGGTCTTGGTTCAGAAGGATGATTTACTCTCAAAATACATGATTTATTACCTGAGACGAGGCCTAGTGGGACTATAACTCAATTATTCCCACGTTGAAAAACTTACTTTGGAAACAGTTCATGCTGTCCAATGGTTCCGTCATTACATCTTGTTTCGCAAGACCACCATCATTGCCATTGTGAATCCGTTTCAATACCTGTTGACACGATGTGTAATTGACAGAAAGATCAGTAGATGGATACTTATCCTCCAAGAATTTGACTTGGATTTTGTTTCGGCGAAATCCAAAAAGTTGTTGGTATTCACGAAACTCATCTCAAAACATCTAGTTGAATCAGGTGATGTTATACCCGAGGAGTCGCCTATCAAAGGAGACATGTTTTTGATCGCGTCTTCGGACCCCTGGTACAAAGATATACTAGTCTATATACGGACTTTGAAGTGACCCACCTCTACTTCTCGTGATAAGCGTCGCTGTATACACCATCAGGCCAAGAACTATCTCATACTTGAGGACACTCTGTATCATCGAGGTGTAGATTGCATCCTTCACCAGTGTCTCACTCATTAAGAAGTAGAAATCATGCTTAAGGATTGCCACACTAAAGCATGTGGAGATCATTTTTCTGGGTTGGAAATAACCCAAAAGATTCTATGAGCCGATTAGTTTTGGCCGAAATTAATCAAAGATTGTTTTGAATCGGTCAAGAAGTGCCACCCGTGTCAGATATTCTCTCAGAAGATGAGGGCACACCCCACTCCCATATTTCCCGTCATCACAGTTGGTCCCTTCACCAAGTGGGGGATTGATTATGCTACATGCAACCCCCCTTTAGCAAGGGATTACCGTTATATCATCGTAGCAGTATACTACTTCATGAAGTGGGTCGAGGCTATGCCAACGTTTAAAGATGATGTCGAGACAACAACTCTCTTTTTGTTTAACTAGATAAGAGCAAGGTTCGGCGTCCCGAGAGAGATTGTCACTGACCATGGTAGTCACTTTCAGAATAAAATGATGTCTAATTTAATGTCAAAGCTTGGGTTGAGGCAAGAAAATTTATCACCCTACTACCCATAAGAGAATGGTTAGGTGGAAGTTGTGAATAAGTCCCTTAAGACTATTCTACACTGAATGATCAATTTGGCCAAGTCAAATTGGCATTTGATGTTGTACTCGACACTATGGGCCTACTGAACATCTGTTAAGACTATAACCAATTTCTCACCTTTTCAACTCGTTTACAGGCTAGAAGCAGTCTTTCCTGTAGAGTGCCAGATCTTGTCTCTAAAGTTGGCAGTACAGTTATTTCCAGATAATTTACCGCTTGAAGAGCGTTTATTATATCTCGAGAAGCTCGATGAGTAGCGTCGTGATCCAGCCATGGCTAACGAGGCTCACAAACAAAAATTCAAGTGTCGGTATGATCGGTCCGTTCGTCCTCATATTTTTTCTGAAGGCGACCTTGTCCTAGTCTATGACCAATATAAGGATCCCCTAGGGGCAGGCAAGTTCAATCCCACGTGCTTCAGACCTTTCATCGTGAAGGAGGTTCTAAATAAGGGTACTTATCATCTGGTAGACTTTGAGGAAAATGCTTTGGCGGAGCCTAGAAATGGGCTCTACCTCAAGAAGTATTACTCGTAGGTGGGTCGCCTTGGGTGACTTCTTGTACATATGTCTATGTTTCTAGGATATTGAATCAAATCACAGATACTCTAGCTAATCATGTATTAGATTGACATATTGCACACATGTAAGAAAATCACACACATGCACATGTAAATACATTTGTAAATAAATGTAGTCCATAAGATGTAAAAAGATGTAAATACACATACATATCGAAAATATCAGAGTACATAGGTGGGTGCAAGAACCTCAAAAATATGTCCAGTAAGAGTCACGGGGCTTGTGCCCTAAAAAATATACAAAAGGTTCCTCAGCACGTAATTAGTCCAACCTAGCTAAGGGTGGGGCCTATTGGCCCTGTCGTAGTGAACAATGATGTTTTCCAAATGCTGGAAGAGCTGGACCCAGGTTTGTGGTACCTCAACTACGTGGGGTTGCATCGATGGCAGCATATCCTCGATCTTTGCCATAGGGACTTTGCGAGTGAGCACGGTGAGGTTCCACTCCACCCGTCTCAATACTCTCTCAGCCTCTTCGGCTGGAGGCCCCCCTGTTGCTGCTACTGGTCTGGCGGCTGCGGCTGGTCCTGCCTTTGGTTGAGGATGCCACCTAGTCCTTGAGAAGTCTACTTGACACACTAGTCCCACATCTATACATAACAGATACATAAGTGTCAGATACTCTAGTATACAAAAAAAAATGATATATATAAAAAGAAATAAAAAATTAAATAACTTTGAAAAACAAACATACCTATCTCTCCTCGATCACCTCTGGGAGGTATGGGCATATCCAGATCCCTAGAAAATTTAATCCCAGCATAGGGGTAGTCTTCTATTGTCGGAATTTGTTGTGCCCACTAGTCAAAAAATTTATCATCGAAGGCCTCTATGGTCCTTTCGCCCCCCTGTTGTGGTAGCAATGTCACCTATCTACATAGTGCTGGGAGGAAGGCCTCATGCCCTTGCACTATCTCTCATGGACTAAGACTAGGCACCCTCTCGAAGAAAAAAGAGAATAAAACAGTCCCAAACCCAAATTTCTTGTTCTCCCGCGTACACGTAGGGCCGACCCTTTTAAAGGTCAGCCCCCCCCCCCAAAAAAAAAAGGAAATGCAAAAAAGAAGAATGGAAATGCAGGAGGGGCTAGTTTGTACTTACTTGATCCAAGCAGAAGTTCATTTCATCCACTGAATCTCCCAGAATCAACTCTTTCAGCAAAGGGGTGGTTTTTGACTTTTTTGTCAATTCTCAATTTACAATGGTGATAATGAGTTGCTAGCTTCTATTTATAGACTTTTTGGACCCTTTTTGTCATTTTTTGGACCCTTTTTGTCAGTTTTTATAGCTTGAAAATCATTTAATATGGTTCTTGAGTTTCTTGGTGGATGTTATGATATGTGTTAATTTGGGTATTGGGAAAGTTTTTGAGAGTTGCGTCATTTTTAAAGGTATTTTGGTAAAAAGTCATTTTTCCAACTTTTTGCATCTAAGTCGGGATTCCACCTCCACTTTCTGCATCTTGTTGTCTTTTTTCTCTTTTCCATAGGATCAAACCCACCGAGTTGTGACACAGAACCATCATTGTTGCTTTAGAAGTGTCGTAATTTAGTGGTAGAGCCTGCCTTTACATGGATGCCCTAGTTAGATCCTGGTTGCATTTTGGTGTCCATGNCCGCGTACACGTAGGGCCGACCCTTTTAAAGGTCACCCCCCCCCCCAAAAAAAAAAGGAAATGCAAAAAAGAAGAATGGAAATGCAGGAGGGGCTAGTTTGTACTTACTTGATCCAAGCAGAAGTTCATTTCATCCACTGAATCTCCCAGAATCAACTCTTTCAACAAAGGGGTGGTTTTTGACTTTTTTGTCAATTCTCAATTTACAATGGTGATAATGAGTTTCTAGCTTCTATTTATAGACTTTTTGGACCCTTTTTGTCATTTTTTGGACCCTTTTTGTCAGTTTTTATAGCTTGAAAATCATTTAATATGGTTCTTGAGTTTCTTGGGGGATGTTATGATATGTGTCAATTTGGGTATTGGGAAAGTTTTGAGAGTTGCGTCATTTTTAAAGGTATTTTGGTAAAAAGTCATTTTTCCAACTTTTTGCATCTAAGTCGGGATTCCACCTCCACTTTCTGCATCTTGTTGTCTTTTTTCTCTTTTCCATAGGATCAAACCCACCGAGTTGTGACACAGAACCATCATTGTTTCTTTAGAAGTGTCGTAATTTAGTGGTAGAGCCTGCCTTTACATGGATTCCCTAGTTAGATCCTGGTTGCATTTTGGTGTCCATGTCGTCGCTAATGATTTTAGGCTCGGGAGTCCTTTTAGTCCTATCTTGATTACGAGTTTAGGCCTTCACATGTTTGATATGTTATCACTCTTGGTTTCACCCTTGGGACTCCAAAAACAACAGGTCTTCTTTTAATCCCTTTTCAGACCCTCTAAACATGAAAAGATTGTCGAGCGATATTGTTGCCCTTCATGCTCGCCAAACTAAAATTTGAAGCATGTCTATCCGGCAATAGTTTACCCCTTTTTCGGTCCGGATTGTCAAATGTACAAACAGAGGTTTACTATAGGAGCCTCAGTCTCTAGAAGAGTATTCTTAGGTATAAATTTAACCCTTTTTCGGGCTCGAGGGACTAAATTTACGAAAAAGGAACCCCCACAGAGTCCATATTTAAGCTCTTTTCAGACTCCCTAAAATTGGAAA
>JASDQU010011463.1:38900-50318 GCA_032191745.1 Picea mariana | reverse complement strand
CTTTGTTCGGTAAAAGTAGTTTAGGTTAGTTGCTTTACTTATCAAGGAAAATAAACTTTTCTTAAGTTATTTATTTGAATACTTAGGACATTAAGTAGCTCTTAGTCGAGCGAAATCATGTTTTAGGTTTTTCTTTTCAAAGATCTGAGAAAATTAGTTACGAAATTTTTGGGTGAAAGAGTTTAAATTGGCAAATCTTTATTTGTGAAGAAGAAGTAGTTTGTTTTCAGTTTCATTTTATGCTCTTCTCTTTCGTCTCTTAAAGAACATCACTGGTTCCACTTCTGTTCCCTTTGAATTATGAAAGCCGCTAAAATTGATGCTTAATTACAAGTTATTAGACTTTGTGTTTGTAGGGTCCATCAATTTAGTCTAGGCTAGAGCCTTGATTTACGATTGGAGAGGAAACTCTTCAAGGCTACAAAAAAAAACATAGGATTATGTGTTAGGAAGTGCTTAAGAGTCCAGTAACCATGAAATTTATATGGGACCCCCCTCTAACATAGGGGCTAAACACGAGGTTGTGTGTGGAAAGGTAGTGGAGATAACCCCTCCAAAGTCGGACCAAGCATAGTGGGGAATGCATATAAAGGGCTTATCTTGGGATTTCATTGATCGCATTTTCCATGGAGCTTTGTGGGTCCCGAATCTGTTTGAGGTCCTCAGTCATCTTTCAGAACACTTTCTTTCGATACCCTTGATAGGTTTCAGGCTTGATACCCTGTTCATTGTGGTCCACCTAACTATCGATTATACCTGCCTGGTGACTGTTTGTGCGCTGGCAACCTAGTTTTCTTTATATTAGTGACATACACAAGTGACTCCGAGGGTATACCGTAGTACCTATGGCATACATCGGGCCATTCTTTGCAGATTATACCCAGAGGGTGCTTCCATATTCGAGTTGCACTTGCACCGGTAAGTTGCTCTAGTGTTGGCTAGTGTAACTGTTCTACCAACTAGCTAGTGATCTTATTACCTTATCTCATAGGAGCTTTTTTTAGTGTGTGTTGATTTTTAACATTAATAGAAATCCCTAGTGTGCCATTGATCTTCTTACACCATGGAGGATCAGGAGCTCTGCCAATCGCGAAGGCTTCTTGGCCTGCCACCGATTAATCTAGAGCCATCCCCGCCACCACTAAGGTGAAGACTAGACCAGCAAGGGTCTTTTGAGGTGACTGAGCCATAGGAAACTATGCATGACTCATCTCCGAGAGGAGAACATTTGATTCTGGAAGAACCAACCATTTCTAACCTTGGAGCGAAAGTTCTTGGTCTGTATAACCCTCTGATCACTAATCCATCAGTGCCCATCATTGTATAGGTTGACCCTTACAAGCATCAAGTAGTGTCACAAACAACGATGGAGAAAAATGTTACTACTTCTTCATAGAATCCTCATACTCCCTCTATGACTGTCACTATAGGGGGTTTTCCACCTCCTAACCAACTGTCGTTGGTCCTGACCACTATGGTCTTGACCGCCTCTACCTCAGGAAATGGTCTAATTCCATCTATGGTAGAGATCACTGCTCCTTTCACCTAGAGTGCGATAGGCCCTCCATTCTTGTACACGATTCCTGCCTTCGATACAAACTTTGTCATTTCCTACTCCACTCTACAGAATTTAGGTCTCAGGGTGGGGAGCTTAAATGCTCCTCTTCAAGGATCCATGGGGGGTATTTCATCTCCCTATAACACTTTCCCTTACGGAGGGGGTCATATACCTCCTTCATCCCCTTTGCTCGACGGTGCTCACCAGCACTCTGTCGGGCTGAATGTAAACCATAGTTCATTTCGAGAAGGTAGTCAAGGACTTCCTTCTTATATCATGTTAGTAGGTTCAACATCATTCTCTTTGTTCGACGCGTTTGGTAACAACGCTTTTTCGTCAGTTGGTGTCTTCATCGGGGGCAACCCCGGTCATGGACAACAAAATCTTATGCATAGTACTATTCCTGCACAGGGGGAAAACTCAATAATTCCTTCCTTTTAAGGACCTTGGAATCCATGGCAAGGATCAGTTCCCTCATTAGGGATGTCAACTAGGGGAAACCCCTTCCATAGCTAATGGAACCCTGGGCAAGGCTCATGACCTATGCCCGTCAGATTGGCAGGGGGAAACCCTTCCAAAAATCCTTGAAATGCAATGCAATCCCAACCTTCTACATCCTATTATGGGAGGCAGTCGATGATATCTCAACAAGCGCAGAACTCGTACACTAGTCATGGCCATGGTTATTACCAGAACCCTGGACAACAACATAACGTTTCTTGGCAACCTGGTGCTAGCCAAACTCCAAGCTCCTTTTTCCCTGATTATAATCAACAACCCAAATTACCATTTCTAACAAATTTTCACTTGCCGAACATGAAAAGGTTATTAAACGACCCCACCTGTCATGATCTGCATTGGCCTCTTATGCCAACCAAGCTTCTTTTGGACATTCCAAATTTCGAAGCTAAGCCTAATGAATATCCAGGCGATCATGTGACTACCTTCCATTTATGGTTCTCATCCAACTCATTGAGAGATGAATCCATCCAGTTGTGTTTGTTTCAACGCACTCTCATCAGGAGTGTCGCGAAATGGTACATTGAGCTCGATCGCTCAAGATACTCTATCTTTGGTGAATTGGAAATGGTTTTCTTAAACCATTTTCAATTACCTGTGAGATACAATGTCGGCATCGAATTGTTGGCAAACTTTGAGCAGACAAAGGCGGACCATATCTCAGATCATATCCGAGAATGGAGACGTTGGAAGAGTTTGATAAAAGTACCTGTCCCACCAACATTCCTGCTTGAGTGGTTCCTTAAGTCTTTGGTACCTCAGTTATACAAAGACATAGCAACGTCGAGGGTCTTTCAGAAGAAGAAGCGATAATGAGAGCTCAATAGCTAGAGCTAATTTACTCTCAGTCTGGTTTACTTTAAGAAATTTTTCCAGATGCACCACGGTCAATACTTTACAAGATCAGACAAATATATGGACCACATGTCGATGGTATTGTTGGTTCAATTCAAATGAATCCCACTGATCAGCTATCAAATCAATTGCAACAATTGTTAATACAATAGAAAACAGCCAACCAGACAACTGGTTCAGCTACTCCCCCTACCCAAACATCAGATGTACACTGTGTGAAATTGACAAACCCAAAGGCCACCCTTTAGCCTAGTGGAAAGAAAAAACAACAAATGAAGGGTAAGGGGCATAAAAAACCCACTAATAATGTTGGTGGGGAAAACACATAAAAGAATAAGTCAGAGTATATGTGAAAACTTTGCACGGAGGACCATCCGACTCACCTATGCCCTCGGCTTGCAGAGGCCCAAAATTTATTGGCACAGCAACAACCTGCTGTGTTAATGAACCCATTTCCACATGGGAAAAATTTAACTCAATCCTCTTCGAGCACGGAAGAGGGCGGTTAGGGACCCCTCCATCTTTGAGTAATCCTTTGTCTGCAAATGTGTATATGTTGAAAGGTAACATTGATATAGCAACTAGAACACGTGACTACGGAATGCCAAACACCTATGATAAGGGTAAAGAAGATGAAAACCCATCTCTTCCTCTCCACATTGAGAATATTTTGGGAAAAACAATGAAACACATCCCAAAAGGTGCGTTCAAGAAAGCTTCCCATAATCCAAATGAAAGGGATGCCTAGAACTACTCTATGGTGGAGGATTTGTCTCAAACTCCTTGTGAAATGTCTACTTTGGAGGTCCTCCAGAGCTTCCCTTCCTAGAGAAAGGCTCTATTAGCTTCCTTAGTATCTGCTGAGACTTGTAATCTAGGAACGATCATGCTTGATATGACCAACTTAAAACCTCATCTCCCTTACCACATGGCATTTTAGATAGTAGTGGCTTACATCACAAAATATTTTACCCAAAACATTTTCCACATGGTGGTTGATGAGGGCTCCTCGACATGCATGATGTCATTGGCATGTTAGAATACCATTGGCCAACCCGTTTTGTCTCCATCACCTACTGTTCTTACCCCTTTCGACGGTCATTCGTTCCGACCACATGGAATGATCCCCTCTTTCCCCATGTAGTTAGGGGGGAAGGCCTTGTGCTTCAAGGTTGAAGTGGTTGATGTGTCTCTCAACTACAATATCTTATTAGGAAGGATTTGGAGCTATTCTATGCATGCAGTGGTCACTACAGTTTTTCGAGTCTTGTTGTTTCCACACGAGGGTCGGATCGTGTCCATTGATCAGTGGTCCTTCTCCCGTATTGACCCTTCATCAGGGGAATCCACGGTCTTGATGATTGATAACCCTCAACCCGACATCGTCAACATAGGGGTTGGTTTGTGCCCACCTTTGATGGGTACTTTTGATTACCCGCCTCCTTCCGACAATGTTTAAATTGGTTGTCCCCGACCAGCCTAACGTTGAAATTTGTCCCCGAACAACCTAACGTTGAAATTTTTCAAGTCTTGTCATTTTGTATGACTCGCTTTCATGATCCGTGGAATCTTCCTTCCCCATCAGACATGATGGAAGGGATAGTGCACCATGGCATGTCCATGCCTTTGTCCACAGTAGAGGTTGCATACTCTATAGTCCGACAAGCTTCCATTGATCTGGATCTGACTCCCGCATAGGAGTTAGGTCCGGTTCTCAAGCCTATTTGGGCTCAAGGTTCCTCGCCAATACTGATTCTTTAGACTTAGTCTTACCCTCAGACAAGATGATTATTGATGCAATGACTAGTACAGACAGACCCCGGGATGATCTCCATCACAGATCTTATTTCCTCCCAGAGTTAAGAAGAATTGAAGCAGGTGAATTCACTCTGACTATGATTGGAGATAGATCTTGTCCTATCAATCCTTTGACTACGCGCGTAGTTTATGATGAAGGAAATATGGAAACCATATCTAAAATGATACCTATTGATATCTCCAAAACCCTTGGCATCATGGAGAATGTCTTCGTCAGAGCAGTCTACTCCCCTGAGGAGATTTGAATCTACACGGATTTATTTAAAGAATTTTGTGACGTGTTTTCCTGGTCTTATGAGGAAATCATAGGCATAGATCCAAGAATCATTGAACACGAAATCACTACATATTCTTACGCTCATTCGGTCTGGAAGAAGCTTTGTCTAGTCAATCCTAAGAAAGCATCAGCTATTAAGGCCGAAGTAGAGAAACTACTCAAAGCAGGTTTTATCTACCCCATCCAATTGACTCAATGGGTGTCAAATCCCATTCTGATCAACAAAAAATAGGGTACGATTCACGTATGTACGAACTTCTGTGATTTGAACAAGGTATGTCCAAAGGATAATCTCCCCACACCATTTATTGACCAAATATTCGATGAATGCACAGGTTGTGAGGTCTTTTATTTCATGGATGGTTTTTCGGGATACAATCAGATACAGATCAAACATGAAGAACAACACAAAACCACTTTCATTTATCTGTGGGGTACATTCACTTATTGGAAGATGCCTTTTAGTCTAAAAAATGCTGGAGCTACTTTTCAGCAGGCCATATCTTTTTCTTTCCATGATCTCAAACACATAGTCTAGGCTTATCTTGATGATTTAGAATCACCATCTCGTAAGAGAGATGATCATCCCACACACCTCTGACTTATCTTTGATAGATTTCACTACTACCATATTCGCTTGAATCCAAACAAATGCAGTTTCTACGTAACTTTAGGTCTTCTTCTAGGTTTCATAGTTTTGACAACAAGGATCATGGTCGATCCTCTAAAGTTTGAGGCGATAGTTCATTTTCCTCCCCCATGCATAGTCTCTTGGCTTTAGAGTTTATAGGGAAAAGAGAACTTTTTACGACGTTTCATCGCAAACTATGTCGAGATCACAAAGTGTTTCATGCATTTACTAAAGAAGGATGTTCCTTTTCATTGGGATAAAGCTTCTCAATGCTCTTTGGAAGCGTTGAAACGCGCCATCATGTTTTCCCCTCTGCTTCGGCCACCCAATTATAACAAAGATTTCTTATTGTACTTGGTTGTTGTGGAGTCGACCATCGGTATGGTATTGGTTCAGGATAATGATTTTCTCAAAGAATACATGAATTATTACATGATCCAAGTCCTAGTTGGACCAGAACTCAATTATTCCCACGTTGAAAAACTTGTGTTGGTAGGAGTTTATGTTGTCCAACAGTTCCGTCATTATATATTGTTTCGCAAGACCATCGTCATTTCCATTGTGAATCTGTTTCAATACGTGTTGACACGACGTGTAATAGATGAAAAGATCAGTAGATGGATACTTATCCTCCAAGAATTTGACTTGGATTTTGTTTCGGTGAAATCCAAAAAGTGATTGGTCTTCGCGGAACTCATCTCGAAACTTATGGCTTCAAAGGGGAGTTAATTCTTGCTTTTTAATTTTTTCCATATGTTTAAGGGGTGTACGCAGGCTATATTGAGAAAAGTCGCATATGCATGTGGGAAGGTTGTTTTCTGCCCGTGGGCATACTTGATTTGTCCTTGGACAACTCACATACATGTAGGGTCGCACCTTTTTAAGAGTGCACGCTCCCCCAAAAAACTAAAATGAACTAAAAGAGAACTATTAAATTGCAAGAGGGGTTGTTTTATACTTACTTGGTCAGAGAAGAAGTTCGTTTCATCCATTGAAGCTCCCAGAATTAACTCTTTTGGCAAAGGGGTGTTTTTCACTTTCTGGTCAATTCTTAATTTACAATGGTGATAATGAGCTGCCAGCTTCTATATATAGATTTTTTGGCCCCTTTTTGTCATTTTTTGGACCCTTTTGTCATTTTTTCTAGCTTAAAAACTATTTAGTATGGTTCTTGATTTTATTATGGGATGTTACGATACATGTTACTTTTGGTATTGGGAAACCTTTTTAGAGTTGGATCATTTTGAAAGGTCCTTTGGTGAAAAGTCAGTTTTCCAACTTTTTGCATCTAAGTTAGGTTTCCACCTCCACATTTTGCATCTCGTTGTCCTTTTCTCTTTTCCATAGGATCGACCCCACCGATTTGCGACATAGAACCATCATTGCTTCTTTAGAAGTGTCATAATTTAGTGGTAGATCCAGCCTTCACATGGATGCCCTAGTTAGATCCTCATTGATTTTGGCATCCATGCCGTCGTTAATGACTATAGGCTCGGGATTCCTTTTTAGTTTTTTCCTGATTACGAGTTTGAGCCTTATTCTCATGATGCATCATAACTCTTGACCTCACCCTTGGGACTCCCAAAAAAATATGAGTCTTATTTAAGCCCTTTCAGACTCTTTAAACATGAAAATATTGTCGAGCGATCTTGTCTCCCTTCACGCTCACCAAACTAAAATTTGAAGGCACATTTGTTTGATGATAGTTTACCCCTTTTTCAGTCCAGATGGTCAATTGTACGAACAAAGGTATACTCTAGGAGCTTCGGTTCGATAGAAGAGTATTCGCAGGTATAATTTTAACCCTTTTTCTGGCCTGAGGGACTAAATTTACTAAAAAGGAACCCCCACGGAGTCCATAGTTAATCTCCTTTCAGACTCCCTAAAATTGAAAATATGGTCAAGTGACCTTGTTTCTTTGCACTTGTTAAATTGGTCCAGAAGAACATCCCTTATGATGTCCATAGTTAAGCTCTTTTCAGACTCCTTAAATATGAAAATATTTTCAAGTGATATTGTCTTTGTCACACTCGCTAAAATAGTTTTGAATAAACATATTTTCGGTGCTAGTTTACCCCTTTTTTGAACCGACTAGACTACCTTCGAAAACAGTTCCCCAGTGGAGTCTCCTTTTACGCTTTTTCAAACTCTCTAAAAATGAAAAACCACCTAGCTTACCTTCCCTGGGCTCATTAAAATTACATCGAAGGATGTTATCATTGTGTCTTATCAATCAAATTTTCATTCCTGTGTCTTTGGCCTAATTTCGGCTCCATGTTTCTCTCAACTGAAAGATCTGAAGCATGCCTTATATGCAAGCCTTGTAGTGTTTTGCCTCTGCATCTTGACACCTTGACCAATGGAGGATTTTTCCTGAGTGTCCTTTTCCTGCATATGTCTCCTTTCTCTGAGCATCAATGTGTTCCTTGCGCTTGGAACTAGTATGCTTGTGACACTCATTCCTCCTTTGTAACGTAGCATTATATTATTCTTTTCCAAGCTTTTAAAAATTATTGAAAAAAAACAAAAAAATCAAATATACCCCAAAAAGAGGAATGGAAAAGTATTTTCTTTTTGTTGGCAGCACAATGAGTCACCCTTGGACAAAGCACATCCTTCTGTTTGTTCGTCAATCTCTGGGATTTAATATGACCTTACGAAGCTATTCTCGTTACATAGAGTTGTGTCCTCCTCCATTTGGTTATCCTTCCAAACATATGGAGAGTTCATGTTAACTCCTGCATCGTGAACTTATATCAATTCCATGCTGCCTGAGTCTCATCATTTGTCATGATTTTGTCTGAGGGAAGTTTTACTAAACTTGAGTCGACCCTTCTGCAGTTTTTCTCTTGTCCTCATGCCCAACCACCTCGAAATTCCAATCAAGTCCTTGTTCAAAATCAATGAAGTTCTATGCCTAGTCACCAAGATCCTCTTGTCTGTTCCCTACGAGCCATCAAAGACCTCTGGATAGTGAAGTCATACACTGATATTACACTCCTTCCCGAGTTTTGAAGATCTTGAAGTTGTTTCTCAAGCTCTGAAGGTTTCATCTTCAGCCATGAGGCATCATTATATTCTTGAAGATGGATACTATACATGTATGTATTTTGATTTTGAGATGTAGATCCATTAGTGTATTTCTCGTGGCTACACTTTATATAGTTATATGACATGGATCTGTAGTGTAGTTGATTGGCATCCATGATTTTATTTTATCTCAAGCATGGGTATGCCCGCCTCGGTGAGACAAATTATTATTTTACAGATGGCACCTCCTTCACATTGGTCTCTGGGCTCACTCACTTCATACGTTGGTGAATATTTGTAATGTATTTTGGCCATCAGATGCTCTTCTGACCTCACACATTGGGGGGCATCTGTTATAACCCTAAATTTCACCAGACATGCATACCTGGCATCAGGCCATCTTACTTTCTATTTTTTCCAAGCCTTCATTGAAAAACTCTTCTAAAAAACTATTTTTTTTGAAGATGTACATGCCCTAAACCACTACTACCCACGTACACATGCTTTTTGCACCATTACAACCCGCATATACTCACAAAAAACGTGAAAAATACAAAATTGCAAAGGGATACAGGTTTTCGGGGTCCCATTCCTACAAGAAGCATGAGACCAAAGAAACTCTATCCATTTCAGTATTCCCCCTTTGCCCCAATATTTTTCAACCACCTTGTGATTTTGAGTCAGAATTCTTTTTTCAAACCCTTTTTCCTCCATTGCAAACCCTTACCATTTCCATAGAGAGAAATGAAGAGGAGAAGAATATGTGGAAGCAATTGGTACACAGTGAAGAGGAGCCCAAGACTGAGTTCAAGGAGCATTTTTCGGTCTCATATTGTACGTGACTTTGTGATATTAATATAAAGAAATACTTTTTCTATCCCGCCAAATGATATCTTTAATATTCATGATTTATTTGTATTTTTGTTCTGATATCTAACCCACTAATCCATATATAGAATGCATGCTTGTAGTTTCTTGTTTGTCTTTTGGTGAATGCAAGTTGGCCTTGGGAGGAGATTTGCAGTTGAGAAACAACTGAGTGCAAAGGGATCGACATCAGACATAGAGTTTAAGGTAAGCTTACCGAATCCCTATACTTTGGTTTTTATGTATAATTGTGGGGTAATGTTGGGATAGTTGTTAAAAGTAGGAGACTTTAGATAGTTAACTCTGCCTGCACTTTAGAACCCTAATGTAGCCCGTAGGGGGTTTTCCCGCTATAGAAATATTTGATTTCTCAAAAGGTTAATTTATGTTTTACGATATTGTTTTATATTGTTTTATAAGGTTTGTTCAATGAGATTTTCACTATGAAGCTTATAAGAATTTGTTCTTATTTTAGTAATATTGATTTTCTTCTTAAGCTAGCTATAACATAAATATGGTTTTCATATTCTAACTTCTGTCTTTATAGGAAATTAATTTTGTGTTTTCTCCATTTCTTCATTGCACCACTAATTATGTTCCATAAATGGTAGGCTTGTGGAATTTCCATTTCACCAATACAGATCTCTATGAAATTAAAATGATGAGAGTCTCTATCTTTACTATGTCAATGTTGAAATAAAATTGCTTTGTTGTTAATCTATTAAACACCATTACTAATGTAAGAATATCTTTGGTTTGGTTTGGTTCAAGACTTGGCTTGATATATTTTGGTGGTCTGACCAATTCTCAAAGGTGTTTGCACCAAGTTGATGGAAAAAAGTTGGCAAAGTTGTTAGTTTTGAACTAATATTTTGTATATTCTCCTTCTTACAATGCATTAAATTAAGCATCAAACTCTTAAATAATTTCCTACTATTTATTAATTTAAATGCTTCATTTTATGTTCACTATGGATTGTTAAAAAACACATGACAAAATTCAACATATTTCATTGTGGATTGTTCTTAGGCCTATGGGGACTGATAAAATACAACATATTTCATTGTGGACTAATAAAATTCAACAAAAAGATGAACGATTGGGCCTATGGGGACTATTATTACTCCCTTCCTACTTTTCCATAAAAAAATTGATGGTTGCGGGAGATTCCAAGGTCACTATCGTCTGGATAAATTCCAAATCCAACATGAACCCTATATATATCCACAACTGGAGAGACAAGACCAGAAGCTTAAATAATATATTTGAATCTATCAAATTTATGCACGTACATAGACAGTTCAACAAAGTAGTAGACAACCTCTCCAAAAAGGCACTCAAAGGAAATTTTGGTTGGCTCTTTTATGAAGAAATTGTTGATGGAACTGTTGTATGTATAGAAAAGTTTTACATTTTCTAGCCTGGATCTTTACATATGTCCCTTTTTTGAATAATTTTGTATAAGACACTAGATGACTTTTTATAACTTTACTACAATGTAAAAATGTGGAAGGAAGGAAAGACTACAGATCTTTTTTGATCACCACTTTCTAGGTCCATATGTAACAAAAAGTTTCATTTGATTCTAATAGAATAACAGTGAAATTGTTCTTTTCGCGTGAAAAAAAGAAGAAAGAACTAAGAAAATTAGTGTAACAATGGGTTAGAAGACATAGAAAGAAAGAATCACTTGAACAAATGAAAGAATAAAGAAATCCACTATAAATATTACAAAGTAAGAGAGACACACACAAGGGGCTCTACACACACTTGAATTTGAACCTGGGACATTTACATGGTCTTTATCATTTCGATATTTTCAAAGAGACATGGTCTAACATTTACATAAAAATATCAATTTAC
>JASDQU010011462.1:320431-336002 GCA_032191745.1 Picea mariana | reverse complement strand
ACCATCTTTAATATCTGATATTTCCATTTATAAAATATTATCTTTATTTGTGATATTTCAATGGAGATATATAAATATAATATATAGTAATAATTTAATTTAGAATCTTATATCACAATCTCTATACCATAATAGTATAAAGTTATGATATGGGATTAGTATTTAAAATTGTTTTTGTTTGATTAAGAGTTGGTTGTTTTGATGTAAAGAAACAAGTTAATTGGTTCAAGATTCAGAGATATCTGATAAAGAGTAAAAGTCTACCTCTTATGAATCACCAATAGGTTATTTCAGTGACGTGGTTTTTCTTAAATAATGATAATGAATCAATCAATCTGTGCATTCTGAAATAGTACCAAGTAATTGATATAGGCAGTAATAGGAACAATGCATTCTGAGACAGTACCAAGTAATTGTTGTAGACAATGCTGATTGTAAAGAAAACTAAATTATAATAAGTTTTCCACTATATAAAAATAAACAATTATGATAAGTTTTCCACTATATAAAAATAGACATAAAATTATATAAGCCGACTGGTGCCAATGAAAAAGCTCTCTTAGCACATGTCCACTTGCTTAGTTGTTCACTAAAATATATGAAACACGCATTTGCATAGATTCTGGTGCAATATATTCTTAAAAACGCTTGAATTTGCTCTGTTGTGCACTAGACTTAACGAGAGAACCCACGCAACGCTTTCGTAGCACATGTCCACTTTGTTAATTGTTCAGGAAAATATATCAAACACACATCCTTCTGCACTGCAGAGTAGTTGGTGCAATATATTCTTAAAAACGCTTCAATTTGATCTGTTCTGCACTAAATTTAACGAAAGAACCCACGTTCGTATCCTCTGAAGATTTTCCGGAGTTGAAAAGATAAAACACGCAGAAAATCCAAGGACCGTCGAAGCTCACCATGAAAGAGAGCCGAGGAAATCCGCGTTAAGGATGATATAATATACAATGATATCGTGACGAAACTGACTGCGGTTTAACTCGAGTTAAGAGGCGCGTCGTAGTTCGCTGGTGGGTTAGTTTATAAGTGTTTCAATAAGTTTTAATATTTCAGGTTAAGAGCGCGGCCGCGGTTTAACGCGTCTCCTTGCTGCCCGCTGCGTTCTAAGTGTGAAAAAAATAGTTAATGTGTTTTTTTCACACAAAAAAAAATAAAAATCACTGTTACTCTATTGATTCACTCTATTAGAATCAAGTGTTTTTTCAAGTTACAAAAAGATCTATATGAACTATAGTTTACTTGTAATTTCCTTAAAAACTTTGATAGGTTGTATTATACTATGAGCAAGATTTTAAAGAGTTGTTATTGTCAGCTGTCAATTGTTTTACATATCATAATTTTACTTATCAAAAAAGAAAAAGTAAACTTTCCATTTAGTGTCTAGTTACATTGGAATGTAATATTAGAAAGTAAAAAAACTATTATTATTTACAACGGTTTTTTTAAAGATCTCGTCATAAAAAACCAACCCAAGGGACTCTCCAATGTTTTTTTGGAGAGATGATCTGCTACTCTATTGAATTCTCTATGAATATGCATGAAGTGAATTCCTTCAAACATCGCCTTTAAGCATCTTATGTGTTTTTTCCAACTGTGTAAATAAATGATGCAAGAGCATCTCTCCACGTCAGCCAACCAGCCAGCGAGCCACGTCTTCGAATTCAAATTGCGTGATGAAGAGAGGCGCAGTGCTCATTTAAAATTTGAATGAATGTAATTTAATTGCTTAGGCTGTTGAGCCATAGAGTCGTGCTTTTGTGCAGGCGTAAGTAGATAGGCCTTTAATGTTTTGTAAGGTTGAGATCTAGATCCGGATAACAGACTAGACAACCCATTCAATGTAATTGAATAGGGTAGGTAGATTGGAGGGAAGAGATCGAAGAGCCCCTCAGGTAAAAAGGGATTTTAGTATTTCATTTGAAAAAATGAGTAAGAAGTAAGCGGAGAGAGCATAGAAGAGTTAAAATCTACGAGTAGAGAGCAGAAGAGAAGGAGTCGAGACCTTGTTACAGGCCGTGCTTAATTTAATACAAATAGCAGTTTTTCCTGCATGACTATGTGTTAAATGAATGTCTGTGAGTGTTCTTTTGTATGCTGTAGGTTTACATTTGTAGGAGTGTGTCTGATTTCAGGTGAAGGTCTTTGAGGTTTCATGCCAGGAGGGCGTGACAGAGTACTGCGGTCTCTGAATACCAGTGCACTGAAGCACTTTTGAATTCTGTGGGTTCAGACAAAGACGTGTTGCGGGCACAAGAACTAGAATCAACAACTCAGGGAAAGACCTGTGAGGTTGCTGAACACCTCAGGAGGCAAGGTTGTGAAGGAGATACACAGTTGCAGACAGAAGCTCTGAGGAGTTCTGTGAAGCTCTGCTAGAAGGGCATTGAGCAGGCGTATGAAGTGAACAGAAAGAGAACAGAACTGCTGGACGTTCTGGGAGAAGACACCCTACCAGGAGAGTATTGAGTGGGTGCTAGAGTGCACAGAAGGAACCCTATTGAGTTCAGAAGAAAACAGAATCATTCCGAGGAGTTCTGCAAGAGGATCTGCCAAGTGGGCATTGAGCATTTACACAGGGTTAGTGAATACCCGGACACACTCAGTAAGAGGTTGCTTGAGTAGACGAAGAGCCAGGAGGGCATCTAAATCCTCCATCTGAGGGAGAAAGGTAGAAGGACAAGTTTTCCTTGGAGGTCGAAGCTACAGGAAAGATCAGGGCGGATAACACCTTTTGTGTGCATGTGAATACTCTGCAGAGGCACAGGAGTTAAAGAATCCTTCGAGGATTCGAAAAGAAGGATAAGCTCAGGAGGGTCAGCGTTTTCATGCACGCGGCGAAACCCAAAGAGGAGACATAGTAGCCGTCCATTCAGACTGCAGATGAATCTGGACCGCTGAAGGGTCATCACATCCAGAAGGCAGCACGGAAGAAGCGCACAAGAGAAGAAGCGATCTGAACCATCAGATCTTGAGCGGAGAACCCAACAACCGTTAGATCTGTCAGGCGCTGCGAGGGAGTTAAGCCTCACACGACAGAACAGAAGCGAAATCCTGAAGGAGTTCATATCGGGAATTCGATGTTCGGGAGTTCAGGGATCCAGAAGCGGAAGTCCGAGAGCTTAACATCCGAAGCCTCGAAAGAGCGAAGACATCTAAGCCATTCATTTGGGAGCGGATGCGTGTCACGAGATTTCCCACATTGGGGAATCGGACATCGGGGATCAGAAGAGGAAGTCTTTTGACTTCACAAGTGGTGAAAGCGCAAAAAGGCGAGAATTCCATGTTGTGGGCCTAGTTGACGTCACATCGGAGAATCGGGATATCGGGATTCGGAGGATCGGGATATCGGGATTCGGAGGATCGGTATTCTCGTGGACAAGAGATCCATGCATTTCGGCATTCAAATGCCCGAAATCGTGATAGGAAGGTAAGGCTGGGACAACAGTTATTTCGGCGTTTCATGTGTCGGGATATCGAGAGTCGGGGAAGCAAGTTACTCGACATCGCGATCGCCGAAATCGCGACAAGGAAAATCCCAAAAGGAAAGAGAGAAGGGTCAACGTTGACTGTTTCGGGTTTTGGGGATTTGAGAGACCAACTCTCGACCTTTGGATTCACGAAGGTGCGAAGCCCGATCTCCCAAGTGTAAAGAGGGGATCCCATGAGAGTTTTGTTGTGGGTACAGATTTCCCAATAGGGAAATAGAAGAGCCGTTAGAGTTCTTAGGGCCGGTGAAAAGGGAAGATCCTGTGTTGACGTGGACCTTTCGACCTGCGGGTTGTGGAGGGAGCGTGCGTCGACATCAAGTGGTATCAGAGCTAGAACTCTATTTGTATATTTCAAGCAGGGGGAGAAGACAGAAGAAGACAGAGCGCTGGAGACTCTGTGATGGTTGTTTGCAGAGTGACAACAACAGATTTTTCAGGAGGGCAGATAGAGAGAGCGCCATGGCTACTGAAGGCCGTAGGCATGCTGGGAGGAAAAACACAGAGTTGTTGAGTACAGCCGAAAGGGGGAAAGAACTTGCCGACATCAGGGCAAGAATGGAAGAGCTTGAACTGCGGATGCAGCAGAATACCAAGCTGAGATGGGTATATGAATGGCCCATGAGGAAGCCGAAGATAAAATGGCCAGTCAAGGAGTTGATGGCTAGAAAACAACGTAGACTGTTAAAAGGATGGTTGAGGCATACTGAAAACCTCGACGGACCTGAGGAACTGGTTCGGATATTTGAACCAGAGACTGGGAGAATTCTCAGTGAAGAGAATAAAATGGGATCAGCTAAGGATCTCAAGAACTGTTAGGAGGGCAGAGAGGAAATTCCATATTGCCAGGGGGGCAATGAGTTGAGATCATTGCGGGATCTCAGAGACTGTCATGAGGACCGCCAAGGAATTTCACATTGCCAGCTGGGCAATGATATGAGGTCACTGCGGGATCTCGAAGACTGCCAGGAGAGCAGTAGAAGCATCCCATATTTCCAGATGGGCAGGGATGAACAGGTGAGACTATCTGAGAGTCTCATAAACTCAGAGGTGGATTTAGATCAACAAATGCAGCTGACAGAGAAGGAAGATTCATGTGGTTTTCCAAGCCATGTGAATGAAGATGATGACAAGTTAAAAACTTTCACCATCCAAGAGAACGATCTGAGGAGTCTTATAATTATTAGGGGAATCGAGATATTCCTACCACTTGCCCAAGAGGAGGCAGAAATCTGGGTTGCAGATGCAGCAACAGCAGAAGAACAGCCAGTTGCGACTGACAGGGAAAAAGGATTGGAGCAGATATCTAAAGCTGCCCAAGCAGGAGAGGAAAATGAGCATTCTGAGGAGTGTCTCAATGCTTTCAGCTAGGAAGTTGAGGAAGCTGTAGCACTGAAGCTGACAACAGAAGAAGCAGGAGAGGATGATGAGAATTTTTAGGAGTGGCTCAATATTTTCAGCCAGGAGACTGAAAAGACTGCAACATGGGAGTTTGCAGAAGAGCAACAAAAGAAGCAGACATCATTAGTTTGGCTGATCTGTATGAACAAATTGAAGCCCTGGAGAGAAGGGTGAAGGTGCAGGGCGTACACATCCAATAGGTGAAGTTGGAAGATGATGAAGAAGGCATTGGAGGTCACAGTGATCTGCCCATGTGTCAAAAAGTTTTGCAACCGAGGAGACTGCAGGAACAAGGCCAACCATTGGAGAAGCTGGATGAACTGATCAAAGAGATCAGAGAGCTAATGTTAGGGTCAACAAAAACTATCAGCAAGGAGAGGCTGAGCAGAGAGAAGGAAGCAACAACAGTAATAGAGAGATGAAGCGAATGAACAACTCCAGAGATTTGTTTGGGATCTAGGAGGATTTCCACAGCTAAGATGGGAAGCTCATGAGCAGGAGCTCATGAATTTTGCAGCTGAGGAGTATGATGCAGGAGCATCTCTCCATGTTAGCCACCCAGCCAGCGAGCCACGTCTTCGAATTCAAATCGTGTGATGAAGAGAGGCGCAATCCTCATTTAAAATTTGAATGAATGTAATTTAATTTCTTAGGCTGTTGAGCCATAGAGCCATGTCTTTGTGCAGGGGTAAGTAGATAGGCCTTTAATGTTTTGTAAGTCTGAGATCTAGATCCGGATAACGGACTACACAACCCATTCAATGTAATTGAATAGGGTAGGTAGATTGGAGGGAAGAGCTCGAAGAGCCCCTCAGGTAAAAAGGGATTTTAGTATCTCATTTGAAAAAAAGAGTAAGAAGTAAGCGGAGAGAGCATAGAAGAGTTAGAATCTGCAAGTAGAGAGCATAAGAGAAGGAGATGAGACCTTGTTACAGGTCGTGCTCAGGAACACCTTGTAAATACAGGCGGTTGCCATATTTAATACAAATAGCAGTTTTTCCTGCATGACTATGTGTTAAATGAATGTCTGTGAGTGTTCTTTTGTATGTTGTAGATGTATGTCGTAGGTTTACATTTGCAGGAGTGTGTTTGATTTCAGGTGAAGGTATTTGAGGTTTCATGCTAGGAGGGCGTGACAGAGTACTGCGGTCTCTGAATACCAGTGCACTGAAGCACTTCTGAATTCTGCGGGTTTAGACAAAAATGTGTTGCGGGCACAAGAACTGGAATCAACAACTCAGGGAAAGACCTGTGAGGTTGTTGAACACCTCAGAAGGCAAGGTTGTGAAGGAGATATACAGTTGCAGATAGAAGCTCTGCCAGAAGGGCATTAAGTAGGCGTATGAAGTGAACAGAAAGAGAACAGAACTGCTAGACGTTCTGGGAGAAGACACCCTACCAGAAGAGTATTGAGTGGGTGCTAGAGCACACAGAAGGAACCCTATTGAGTTCAGAAGAAAACAGAATCATTCCGAGGAGTTCTGCAAGAGGCTCTGCCAAGTGGGCATTGAGCATTTACACAGGGTTACTGAATACCCGGACGCACTCAGTAAGAGGTAGCTTGATCAGACGGAGAGCCAGGAGGGCATCTAAATCCTCCATCTGAGGGAGAAAGGAAGAAGGACAAGTTTTCCTTGGAGGTCGAAGCTACAAGAAAGCTCAGGGTGGATAGCACCTTTTGTGTGCATGTGAATACTCTGTAGAGGCGCAGGAGTTAAAGAATCCTTCGAGGATTCAAAAAGAAGGATAAGCTCAGGAGGGTCAGCATTTTCATGCGCGTGGAAAAACCCAAAGAGGAGACATAGCAGCCATCCGTTCAGACTGCAAATGAATTTGGACCGTTGAAGGGTCATCACATCCAGAAGGCAGCACGGAAGAAGCGCGCAGAAGAAGAAGCGATCTGAACCATCAGATCTTGAGCGGAGAACCCAACAACCATTATATCTGTCAGGAGATGCGAGGGAGTTAAGCCTCACATGGCAGAACAAAAGCGAAATCCCGAAGGAGTTCATATCAGGGATTCGGTGTTCGGGAGTTCAGGGATCCGGAAGCGGAATTCTGGGAGCTTAACATCCGAAGCCCCGAAAGAGCGAAGACATCTGAGCCGTTCATTTGGGAGAGGACGCGTGTCATGAGATTTCCCACATCGGGGACTCAGACATCGGGGATTAGAAGAGGAAGTCTTTTGACTTCACAAGTGGCAAAAACGCAAAAAGGCGAGAACTCCACGTTGTGGGCCTAGTTGATGTCACATCAGAGAATCAAGATATCGGGATTCGGAGGATCGAGAATCCTGTGGACAAGAGGTCCATGCATTTTGGCATTCAAATGCCTGAAATCGCGATAGGAAGGTAAGGTCGGGACAACAGTTATTTTGGCGTTTCATGTGTCGGGATATCGGGAGTTGGGGAAGCAAGTTACTCGACATCACGATCGCCGAAATCGCGACAAGGAAATCTCGAAAGGAAAGAGAGAAGGGTCAGCGTTGACTGTTTCGGGTTTCGAGGATTCGAGAGACCAATGCTCGACCTTTGGATTCGTGAAGGTGCGAAGCCCGATCTCCCAAGTGTAAAGAGGGGATCCTGTGAGAGTTTTGTTGTGGGTACAGATTTTTCAATAGGGAAATAGAAGAGCCGTTAGAGTTCTTCGGGCCGGTGAAAAGGGAAGATCCTGTGTTGACGTGGACCTTCCGACCTGCAGGTTGTGGAGGGAGCGTGCGTCGACATCAATAAATCAGGTTCAAATTTGAGCAGTCATTAAACCAGTGAATAGTCATTTTGGCCCCCAAAGACCCAAAATTTCAGCTTTCATATTATTACCTTTACCTCTTGCAAAGTGTGCTTTATAAATGTGACCAAAACTTAATTTTATAAATATGCCAACACCACAGTTATCATTTATAGCTGCATCATCAAAGAAACCTATTGAATTTTCATCAAAGAAGATTGGGTTTAGGATATAATCCACTTTGTCCACTTCTCTTGTTCCTTTATATTCTTTAATATCAAGTAGAATTTTGGAAATTTTTCTGGAGTCCTCTCTTTGTCAGTTCTCAAAAAGGATTTTGTTCCTGTACTTCCAAATTCTCCAACTAATCAGAAAAGGTATATATCTCATCCTAGGATATTTTGTAAACCAATGAAGTAAATTTCCTTCCAGAGTGGAATGCATCCAGGAATCTGAAAAAATTGAGGGATTTTAATATTTCTTTCCAAATGTATTGAGTGGATTCACAATGAATGAGCAGATGGGTTGTTTTCTCATCATCCTTCAGACATATATTGCAAACAGAAGGTCCAATGCCTCCCCTTTTCCTAAAATTTGCACCATTGATGATACAATCCTTCAAGCATAACCACATGAAACAAATAATTTTGCTTGGTATATTAACTCTCCATATAGACTTATACCACCATCTAGAAACTCCATTATGTGAATTTCTAGCAATGCATTGATATGCTAGGTCTGTAGTAATTGATCATAAATCCATGTTCCATGACCAAATGATTTTGTCATTTGAATTATTAAGTGTAACTCCGCTGCTTTTCAAATTTGCAATGTAACTGTTCCATTCATCTGTTAGTTCTCCTGATAAACCAAGTTGATTGGCATTTATCCAACTTTGTGAAGTGTTCAGTGTGTTTGGTAAGGCTTCTTGAGCAATGAAATAGATACACTGATTTTTGAGGTGTTGAGTTAAGAATGCTGAAAATTTATACGAAGAATTGTCTCCAATGAAAGGATCATTTCCAATTATAACTTGATTTATGCACCCTATTTGCCAAGCCAACCATTGTTTAATGATATGAAAAGGGCTCATAAAAATTTTCCAGATTATAGAGGCACTAGGGAACTTACATTTTTCTTTTTGTAGCCAGGAGGTCAAGTCGACTCTTTTTAAATATTTACCTTTAAGGATTTGACTCCACAAGTTATTACCAAATAGTCCTCTCCAACAAGATTTAGCAGTTAAGGATTTGGAAAACCAAAAAATGTTTCATATACCCCATCTGCCATATTCTTTAGGTATGGCAATGTTTTTCCATTTGGATAAATGAAATCATGTAGCCTTGTTAGCTCCTCTCCATAAAACGTTTTCCATAAGTTGTTGTATTTTGTGCAAAGTAGAGGCAGGGACCTTCGCTAAACTGAGCCAATACACAAGAATACTTTGAAGCACAACTTTCACTAATACTAATCTTCCACCTAAAGAGAGCCACCGATACGTCCAATTGCTAATTCTCTTTACAATCTTTTCAATCAGCCAATTCCAATCCATTGATCTGTAACCATTTGGTTTTAAATAAAACCCTAAGTATTTCATACCTTACTCAAGGTTTATGAACTGAATGTTGAAATATGAGAATATTCTCTGTGTAAGACTAGGATCGATGTTTGTGCTAGAAAAATTGATTTTTGACAGTTTACCTCCATACCCGATGTTGTGCAAAAGATAGATAAAATTGATTTGAATTCCATCTAGTCTTTATAATTCCCTCCCCCAAGAATTAAGACATCATCTACAAAGAGAAGATGTGTCACAATGTTTTTTGTGGTGACTTTGAGGCCATGAAAGGTCCCTTCTTCATCTGCTTTCTTCAATAATCTACTAAGACATTCTACAACTAGAAGAAATAGTAGAGGAGATAGGGGACAACCATGTCGAAGTCCGCGATAACTTTTGAAAAATTCAGTCAGGGAACCATTAATTAATACTGTCATATTAACTGAGGTAATACAAGCCATGATCCATTGGGAAATCTCCCAATTTAATCCAATCTGAGCTAACAACAGCTTGAGAAATTTTCAGCTTACCTTATCATAAGCTTTTTTCAGATCCAGCTTGAGAATAATGGTGCTCAGTTTCTTTGTCTTAGTAGAGTGTAAACATTCATGTGCTATGCCAAAAACATTGAAGATTAATCGGTCCTTTAAGAAACCAAACTGCTCATGTGAGATACAATCTGCTAACTTTGTTTTAATCCTTGTAGCAATAATTTTAGAAATGACTTTGTATACAAAATTACAAAGTGCGATTGGCCTGAAGTCGTGAAAATTTCCCGGTTTATTTACTTTGGGAATAAGCGCGAAGAAGGTGACAATAAGTGAACCCAGGATAAAACCAGAAACTCTGGATTCTTCAATGGCCTTGTGAATATCCTCCCCCAAGATCTCAAAAAAAGAGTGAAAAAGTTCTTGTGTCCGGCCATCGGGGCCCGGGATTTTGTCTTTAGGCATATTGAAAACAATTTCTTGAACTTCTTTAAGCGTAACTTCTTTTCCGATCTCATCACAATATGATTCATTGAAGAATTTTGGCATATGTTCAAGTACCTTGATCTGACTGCAGGTATCTTCTGCCTCAATGGATTTGTATTGGTTTTTGAAGTGATTAAATGCAATCTTTTTTATTTCAAACTCAGATGAATGTAGGACACCCATTTCATCTTCAATATCCCAAATTGTATTATGTGATCTCATCAGAGTGACATATTTATGGACAAATTTAGTGTTCTTATCACCACTATTGAGCCAAATAGCTCTACTTCTAAGTCGCCAAGTATCTTCTTCAACAACTAGTATCTTTTCTTTTTCTTGCTTCAATACCTTAAGGATGTCCAGATCAAATTGATCAAAAATCTGTGTCGGGCACTTATCAAAGATTTTTGCCATCTTTGATTCAATTTGGAGTAGATCAGATTGTAACTGTGTTTTCTTATCTCTCTTCCATAGGATCATCACTTTCTTTAAGTTCTTTAATTTAGAACACAAAAGTTGAATATAGAAGGTGTTCGACCAATGATTCATAGAGATCCACATTTGCTTAATAAGTGAAGAAAAATCTTGATCCATGTAGAATTGAATTTTAAAGATGGAGGAGATTTTTGGGAGAAGGAGTCCAGTTGGAGGCAGATTGGATTATGGTCCGAGATGGTAGAGTTGATAACCCAAGATCTAATATTGTTGCTATTGTTAAGTAGAGAATCTTCAAGGAGGAAGCGATCCTGTCTTTTTTCTATACTAGCGGAACCTGCTCTACCATTTCGCCAAGTAGGTGTTATTTTAGTTGGTTGGACAACAACTAAACTAGAGGAAAGAATGAGGCTTGTGAAGAAGTCTGAGAGAGGGTCAACTCTGGCCGAAGCCCCCCATACTTTCCTCATAGAAAGGGTGAAATTGAGATCTCTGCCCACTATGATACCTTCTTTGTTCAATAAACCAGATTGAATAATAGGGAGCCAAAAAAGTTCCCTATCCTTATAGGGAGCATAGCAATTGAGCATCTTAACTTTATCCGTTGAATGCTTAAAAATTCCTTCCAGATATATACCTAAATCATTAATGTTGACATGGTAAGGGGTTTGGAAAAGTAATAAACACTATTTGTTGTTTTTGTTGGACACACCGACTACACTGAGAGTGGGGGGGTGAACAATGTAGGACTCTTTTTCCCAAAACTTCCCTTTCACAAAACTCATTAGTTAGTAATCACCATTTACTCATTACTTATTGTTGTCATTTTTAATCAGTTAAATGTGAACATATATAAACAACATATATCAACAATATATCATCAACAAATCATCACCATAAGGAACACAAGATGTATGTACAATTTTATTTTTATTACGGACTACAATCCTTGGGTTTATCAGCAACAACTGAATAGAGTACAACTCTACAAGAGCACCAACTCTATAATGCAAGACTCAACTTACACCCTCAGTGCCAACTGAGATGAGGCAACAATCCTCAACAGATATCAATCTGTCAATAGGTACATGACCTATCGATAGTGCAACACACATATGTACGCACCCTACCAATAGTACAACTCACGTATGTACGTGGCCAATCTGTACTACAACCTGCGTATCACTTCTGAGCAATTAGGGTTTTCTTTTCATCACACACTCAGATCCTCTGCAACCTTCAATCACATTCTCTTCTGTCTCTCACTATCCAATCTGACCCATAACCAGTCACAACACTCCAAGCTCTCCAACAATTTACTTATTCTCCTCAAAAATACAATATGAATGCTACTCAATCATGTATAAGAAATCAGCATACTATAAAAATCATATCAACACTGAATAATAAGAGTGTTTCTCACTCCATCAACCAACACAAACCACATCACAAAAACCATACCAAGAATGTCTTAAGCATTCACCACACAACAAGCAAGAGTATCCATCAAGACAACAATGTAACCATCCCAGAATTTCTATGGAAGATATGATCCCATAGAATGCAGATCTGGAACTTGCTTTAGTCTTCAAGAGCCTTTCATCAGCTCAACCACAAGTCTTCATGACTTCATCCACTATACGTGCCTAGTTCTCATAAAACCCGTGTATGTACATGCCCTGACCTACTATTGCCCGCGTATACCTCAAAAACTAGGGTTTTTGAACTTTCGAGACTTTTTCCCTCATGATCTTAGACTTACCGAAACTTTGATGCGTCCATGAGATCCTTCATACACTCTCTCTCTCTCTCAGAATAGATCTTCAATGCATGTTCAAGAGATACATAAGAGATTATTTTCACAAGAGACCCTTTCCTCTTATTTATACTCTCCAAGTAGCTTTCTTAGAAGCATCTTCTAGGTCACTTAACCCATTTCTAGGTCACTTAACCTATTTTCCTCATTTTTAGGGTTAACCACTTTTCATAATTAGAAATTTCTCCATTTCTTTATCATTTAAAAATTCTTCCTTGACTTTGTCACTTTTCTTTACCATTTAAATAATAATTTCTTCTTTTCAAGCATTTTGACTTCTTTGACCTCTTGGGGCTTCAATCCAACATATGAGGGTATTTCATCTTCGTAAGGTCATAACTCTCAAACCATGAGGAGTTATGTGACATTCCACATACCACTGGAAATGGTATGACAAGCACTATCCATCTAGGATAGTTCCATTGACAAATTCATTGATCTTCATCTCATTATTCAACATTCAACCATGGGTTCTCCAACCATACTTCAAGGATAACTCAACTGCAAAGTGTCTTCCAGTGAGGTATTTCACCATAAGGGGACCACTTTGAAGTTCATCCATTTGTACTCCTCATCAACAATGATAAGACAATAATGATTCATCTTTACATCAATTCAACAATGCATCATATACTAATGAAACCACATCGATCCACTTCATCTATGCATCATGTATCAATGACAACTCATTGATTCATCTTCATCTATGCATCATAAGAATGACATCATATGACTATGATTCCACTTGACATCAATCCATTCACATCAAAGACAATACATACTTCATCAATATACTATGATAAGATATTGTTCATTTGACATCAAATCTTTTACATTTGACAACATTCAATCATCCTTTGGCATTAATCAATTCTTTGACATCAATCCTTTGACATTAATCAATCAATCATCCTTTGGCATCAAATCTTTGACCTTTGACATCATTCAATCATCCTTTGGCATTGATCAATTCCTTGACATCAATCCTTTGACATCAATCAATCAATCATCCTTTGGCATCAATCAATCACTTGACATCAATTACTTAAACTTTTGGCATCAATGACAACATGATCCAACAGTTTTAGAGGAATAAGTAATTGATTCTGATTATTTGAATAAGATTTAGGTTAAAATCTGATTTGTTGTTATAATGAATTAGTTGGAAAAATGTGTTTTGTTTTTATAACAAATTAGTTAGGAATTATTTGGATGAGATCCAGATTCAAATATGATTTGTTACCATTATAACTTTGAGGCTAGTTAACTTAACTAGAGTTGTCCATAAACACATTCACTAGGAGTTCTCACTCGTAGAGTTAACTTGGCAAGGGTTAGTCCATCATCACACCCACTAGGAGTTCTCACTCGAAGACGACACCTACACTTAATCAAGGATTGAATCATAGAGATTTGGAATAAGTGAACATGCTTTATTGTTTACTTCAATTTTGGAATAAGTGGACGTGCTTTATTTTTTTACTTCTATTTTTTCATAAGGTGAAGGTTTTTTTTTTTAATTTATTTAGTTTTTCACTATAAAGTATTTCATGGTTAATTATAATGTATAGAAATGGTTTGGATTGTATTTTTTAAGAACTTTTAAAATATTGAGAAAATCTAATTAAAACTTTATAGGGAAAAAGGATAAATTAAATATATAGGAAATAATATAATTAATTAAAAATAATAATATAATATTCAAAACTAAATTGAATGTTAAAAAGTGTAAAAGAAAAAAAAAATCTTAACTCTAGATCTTAATTCCAGAGGGAGCAAATCTTTCAAGGTGCAAACCTTTAACATTTCCTCAAGTTTTGCACTTTAAAAAAGGTTTTCACCTCCAAAGATTTGATCCCTCTAAATACTTGATAGATCCTTGGTTAAGATGGATCTATGTTGATTTAATAATGATGGTGATGATTAACGTCCAATAAGACTAAATTGGTCTATCAGACCTTAATAGGGTAAGTGATTACTTGCGATTCTTTAGAAACATTAAGAGAAGTTTTCCAAGATCACCATAGTTTTGTTGAGTTAAGAGGTTAGGAAGGTTGGTAGTGTGACAAATATTTTGAAAATGAGATCTAGGACAATCTAAGAGAAAATATTTTTCATCTTCAAAATTTAATACATTAATATCAAAGTATTAAAAATATTAGTATTATAAAATATATTAATATATAAAAATGTTAATAATTTTTTTAATATATTAACATTATCAAATATATTAAAAAATAGTAACATGTAAAAATATTAAATAAGTAGTTTATACCAAACTAAAGTCATTATTAGAAACTCCTCTTTGAAACTCTTTTTACACCTATTATTCTTTATGGATGTGAAGTTTGGGGTTGTAGTATCTATCGTGAATCCTGGAGAAAGATAGAGAAAATACAAAAGAATTTTATAACCTATATTCTCAAAATTAAAGGAAATACGCCCTATCCCATCCTCCTCTTAGAAACAAGCCTCTCCCCCATTGAGAACACAATTATGACTAGATACCTAATGTATAAGAACAAGTTAAACAACATGGAAGACAATAGGCTTCCTAAAATTGCTTCAAAATCGAGTCATAACCACCATCGACTCAAGAGAGGATGGCATAAAGATGCTCGGTCTTGACTAAACTATTGGGGAATCATGGAAGACACCATTTTGCAGAATAAAGATACTATTAAAAAGATCGTCAAATCAAAATTTAAGGAGAATATGTGGTGTGATAAAGAGTTAGAGGAAAAAAGAAAATTGAGTTATTATAAGGATGTAATCAACCCTAATCTAAAAGATCAAAATTATCTATTTGTTTTTCCAAGTGTAAGGAAAAAAATAAGCATTGCTACAATAAGAACAAATTCTCACGAGCTCCATAGTGAAATTGGGCGTTGGTCAGTGTGTTACCTTTGTGAGACTAAGAAGGTTGAAGATGAAAATCACTTTGTCTTATATTGTCCAGCCTATACCCAAATTAGATCTCATTTTCAAAATATTTGTCACACTACCAACCTTCCTAACCTCTTAACTCAACAAAACTATGGTGATCTTGGAAAGCTTCTCTTAATGCTTTTCAAGAACATAAACAAAATTCTAAAGAATCACAAGTAGCCACTTACCCTCATAGGTTCGATAGACCGATTCGGTCTTAGTGGAC
>JASDQU010011462.1:308564-320381 GCA_032191745.1 Picea mariana | reverse complement strand
TTTACTTCAATGGTTATTTACAACTATCAACAACCACTTTATAAAAGTTGATATTTGTGTATATCAATTACTTTTATAAAGTGTAAAGAGATTGATATTTGCTTATGTCAACCACTTAATCACTTTTATAAAGTGGTTGTTGCAAGTTAAGACTGATATTAATGTATTAATTAATTATTACATTAATATAATGTATTAATGTAACATATTAATAAATAAAATAATAAATTAAAATATTATTAAAGTATTAATATATTATTATAATATTAATAAAATATTAACATCTTACTAAAATAATATATTAATAATGCAAAAATACATTAATAATGTATGAATACATTAATGTAATACTTATAAATATATTAAAATACTAATCTATTCATTAATTAATATATTAATGATTTATTAATTAATCCGAAAATACATTAATATGTTAAAGTATTAATGTATTAGTTAATGAATAGATTAATTTAATTATAAATTAAAATATCTATATATTGATATAATGTAATGTATTTATGTAAAAAGTTAATTAATAAATACCATAATAATGGATTGCATCAATTAATTAATACATTTTAAATTTATACATTTAATTAAATAGTTAAAGCATTAATACAATACTTATACATTAATAATATAATAATAAGGTAATACATAAAAAAAATACTAAAATATTAATAAAATTAATTAATTAATATATTAAAAATGCATCAATAAAGTAATTAATACATTTAAACATTAATAAAATATTAATATATTAATAATATATAATTACATTAGTCCTTTAAGATATTACTTAATTAATTAATACATTAATATAATATGAAAATAACTAATAAATATGAAAGTATTATTAATTAATACATTAATAAGACATTACATTAATAAAGTATTAAAGTATAAAAAATACAATAAAATAATAAAGTATTAGTAGTTAATAAATAAAGTATAAAAAAGAACAATAATACAATAAAAATACATTTATAATACATTATAGAATAAGTTTTAATAATACATTAAAGTAATAAAATATTAGTAGTTTATAAATAAAGTAAAAATACATATTTTTAATACGTTAGAGAATAAGTTTTGAAGTAATAAAATATTAGTAATTCATAAATAAAGTAAAAATACATTTATAATACATTAGAGAATACGTATTAATGTATTAATTAATTGAAAGTTAATTAATATATTAATTAATAAATAAATTAAATAGATATTAAAATATTAATGGTATATAAATTAAAATATTAATTGAGTATTAATACACTAATAATGTATAAATTAAAATATAAACACATTACTTTAGAACATAAATAAACTAATTTATTAATTAATTAATACAATAAAAATTCTTTAAAATATAAGTTTATATATATATATATATATATATATATATATATACAGCCTGAGTGGGTCTAATGGTTAAGAACATGTGTTTCCTCTTAAGAAGTCACAGGTTCAAATCGAGAGGGGGGTAGGGTATGTATACCTTCGTAGTTTTTACTAGTCAAATCGCTCGGCAGAGGAGTAATAATGTATTAATCAATAAATTTATGCCCTTAATACATAAATACATGAATGMRTTAAAGTATTAATTAATTAATAAGTTATAAATTAATGTATTTCTAAAGTATTAATACATTAATGTATTACATTTATATATTAATAAAGAAATATATTATTAAAGTATTAATAGACTAATAAAGTATTTAATTATGATTAATTAACATATTACTAAAACATTAATACATTAATGTATTAATAGTATGTTAATAAAGTAAAAATACATTATTACATTTTTTCATAAATACCGTGACCAAGATCATCCTTCACTTTGGTTTACTATGGTTGACCAAGATTGTGGTTGACATTGACCAAGACCATGACTCACTTTCATTTACCATGGTTAAATATGGTTGACCATCACCTTGCTTGACCATGACCATGGTTAATTATGGTTTAACCTTCGTTCACCATGACCATGGTTAATTGTGGTTGACCTTGGTTTACCATGACCATGGCTAATTATGGTTGACCATGACCATGGTTAACTTATGTAAACCTTGGTTGAATTTTGTTTACTAGCATTGACTATAGTTGACCATGGTTGAATGGGGATGAACTTGACAATGGTTGAGCATGTTGACAATTGTTAACCATAGTTGACAATTATTGTCCATGACATTGACCAGGACCATGGTTAACTTTGGTATACCTTGGTTGACTTTGGTTTACTATGGTTGGCTATGGTTGAACTTGGTTGACCATGACCATAGTTGACTATCATTGATCATGGTTGACAATGACTGACCATGTTTGATATTTGTGGTCCATAGATGACCATGGATGGCCATGACCATGCAGGTTGACCATGACTATGGATGAAATTCACCATGTTTCACCTTAGCTATGACTATTGTTGACCACTACCTTAACTATAGTTAACTATTGTTGACCACTACCTTAACTATAGTTAACTATTGTTGACCATGACCAGGGGTATGGCTTACTATGGTTGACTATGGTTTGGCATGGTTGACGATGGTTAACAATGGTTGATCCTGACATGGACCAAAGTTGAGTATGGCTGATCATGGTTGAACTTCACCATGGTTGAGTATGGTTGACCATGCCCATGGTAAACTATGGTTAATCGGGGTTGACTATGCTTAACCATGCCCATGTGATCTCTGTAGACCATGTGGAGCTAATTATGATGGGCCATGTTGATTATGTTTAACCATGGTTTACTATGGCACTACCACATTGCAATGTTGATTATGATTTTTTTTGTCACATTGTGACATCGGGTTTTGTTCATCACATAACATCGTAAGGTCATGGTCATCAGATTGTGACGTATGGTTTCTATTTGTCACATAAAGGCATTGCAAAAGGTTTGTCACATTCTGACAATGGGTTATGTTCATCACATTGGGACATCAAGAAATGTTTGTCTCATTGCGATGTTGGCGTATGTTTCTGACATTATGACACTGGGTTGTGTACATCACATTGCGAGAATGGGTTATGTTCGTCATATTGCGATGTTTGGAAATGTTTATCAAATATGATGTAAGGATATGTACATCACATTACAACCTAAGAACATCTTCGTCACATTATGATGATAGGGCTATGTTCGCCACATTTCAATGTATATTTATGATCATCACACAGTGACATTACTATGTTTGTGAAATTGCAACGTTACTTTGTTTGTCAAATTGCAATGTTACTATGTTCGTCACATTGCAACATTATGATAGTGAGTTATGTTCATCACATTGGCATGTCAGGAAATGTTTGTCTCATTGTAATTTTGGTGTATGTTTGTGACATTATACATTGGTTTGTGTACATCACATTGCAACAATGAGTTATGTTTGTCATGTTGCAACATTTTGAAATGTTTGTTATAGTGTGATGTTAGGATATGTGTGTCACATTGTAATGTGAGGATATGTTCATCACATTGTGATGACAGGGCTATCCTAACCACATTGTGACATCTATTTATGATTGTAACATACTGATGTTACTATGTTTGTCAAATTGCAACGTTACTATGTTCGTCAAATTGTGACGTTACTATGTTCATAACATTATAACATTACTATCATCATCATGTTGCGAAATCCAGTTTTGTTCATTGGATTGCAATGTGGGGTTATGTTTTTCACATGACAAGGTTGGTTTGTGTTTGAAACATTAAGAAAATGAAGTTTTTCCCAATTTTTAAAAGAAAAATGGAAATGATGTCACATTGAACAATGGGTTATGTTCGTCATATTGAGATGTTTGGAAATGCTTGTCACATTGTGATGTTAGGATATGCATGTCACATTTCAATGTGAGGATATGTTCGTCACATTGTGACGAAGGTGTTGTTTTCTTCACATTGCGATGTCTATTTTTGATCACCACATAGTGACGTTACTATGTTTGTCAAATTGTAATGTTTCTATGTTCACCACATTGCAACATTACTATCATCATCACATTGCAACATTTAGGTTGTTTCGTCAAATTGTAATGTGGGGTTATGTTCATCACATGACAACGTTAGTTTTTGTTTGAAACATTACAAAAAAGATTTTTTGGCCAAGTGTTTTAAAAGAAAATCTAACAAATTGTTTCCTTTGTCATAAAGATAGGAAATTTGAACTGATGAAAAGATAGGAAATTTTTAGTTTTTTTATAGTTTGGAGATAATAATTTATACTCATTCTAAGGACATTGATGGAAAACACAACTTGAAATTTGCAGAGGATGATTTATTATTGTTATAAAGACATTTAAATACACCACACATGGATCATAAAATGTATACATTGCACCATGACAAAAGGTATGACCATTATACATCCATTTATAATGTTTATATACTTTTAATTGATTTTATTTGTGAAGGGTGGGAAGCATGATCTTTCAATGTTTTCAAGGAAAAAGTCAACTCTTCTTTATAAAAGTCACCACCCTACTTTACAAAAATTGTCTTATACCAACTATTTATAAATATCCAATATGGACTTGTGTGGGGATGAAAGCCTTCCCACTTACCACTTAATGTAGAAAACATTCACAAATAAATTGTATAAAAAAACTATTGGGTGATAACTTTGAAAGATATAAACTGTCATGACTTTATATTTAGTTATGTGATTATTCACTAGTCATGAAATTGATATATTATATTGTCATTTATTGTAAATTGTAAATGTTAAAAAAATAAAATAATTTCTTAAAATTTAACACACACTGTGTCATTAATTTAAAAAACTCAAGTACCTTTTATCACACTGTTGTCCCTTGATCAAGTTTTGAAGAAACCTTGGTCAGATTTGGCCCACTTTTGGTCTTCGACACAATGGTCGAAGATGGAGTGCGTAGGTGGAGATGAGATCACGGATCTCACCCATTTTTGTGGGTCATGTGGACCCAATAAGGGGTTCTATAGGGTTTTTGTAATGGGTTTATGGGATGTCAGCCCATGGGTTTTTCCATGTTTAGGCCTTATTCTAAGGGTTTGTAAAAGTATAAATAAAAGAAGAATGTATGGTAGAAGTAGTAGTCTTTTGAGCTAAGTGCAAGTAGTTCGAGTGGCTTTGTGCAAGGGAATGCATTTGTGTTAGGGCTTTGTGCTTGATAGAGAGTTGGCTATGGGCCTTGACCTAGTTTTGGAAGGAGGATCTAACACTCAGTGCGTAGATCTCATGTCCGGTGTGAAGCTTTACTCTGTGGCTTAGTGCACATGAGTGGATGAATGTAAGATTCAAATGAATAATAAAGAGGTTAATTGGTTGGTGGACGTATCCCCACACCAGGGTGAACCGCATATATCTAGTGTCTTATGGCTCACTTTGTGCAATGTTATCTTTGTTATGTTTTTCTTAGTGCTTATATTAGAATGTATAATGAATATGTATGTTTTTCTTAAATGTTGTGCTTATGTTAAATGCTAGATTTGATCCATAGTGCTAACTGCTAAGTGTTTGAGGTGCATAATTATTGGCCCTTGGTTATGGATTAAGGAAGAAAGCGAAGAAAAAGGAAGAGAAAAGATGAAGTATGAACTACGCGGAAGGCACATTGACTGAGAATGGGTCGAAGTGGTCAAAGAAGAAGAAAAGAATGAGCGAAATAAGAGAAAGCAAGTTGTTGAACGAGAAGATCGAGGAAGACATATAAGCAAGGAATATGGAGTGTGGACAACTCAGTAAGTGGAAAAATCCACCAATGAATTCTTTGAAGCACCTCGTGAGAAAGAAGGAAAGATAGGCTAGAGAAGCCCTAAAAATGCAAGTCAAATTTGACCTAGGGTTTTATACACCTAGGGTTTTGGTATCTAGTGTTTTGACACCTAGATTTCGTCCTAGGGTTGTACAAGAGTCATTGTAATGTATAAATAAAGATCTAGAGGAGAAAGAAATGGTTGGTTGGTTGTTGTTGAGTGATTATTGTTGTGCAAGGAAGAAGTGTTGTGTGTGAGAGCATTATTTTATTGCAAGATCTTCAGCTGGGTGAGAAGATCAATCCTACAGCAGGGTACATAGGGAGGGGAGATAGAGAAGAGAGAAAGAGAGAGATATCTGCAAACTAAGTGCGTAGATAGAATTGTACATTTTCACATAATATATCAAGAAACAGAGTTTTGTGGACATAGCCCCAGGGAGGGGGTGAACCACATATTTCTGATTGTTATGTGTGATTGATGCTATGTTATTTTCCCTCTTTTATATTGTTGATGTATTGTTGTGATAGCTCTGAGATATAACTTGCGAAGTAGGTTTAAGTTGGAAAGTATTATCTAGTTGTTGTATGTGTTATTGTTCTGGATCCACTTTGCATTCCTTCTGGTTGTAGACACGTGTGTCCTACAACCCCCTATTGTTACTTTGGGTGAGAGTGCATTTGGTTTGTAGGTATTGCCTAAAGGCCCAGTAGTTAGGGCTTGTTGGTGCGATGTTAAAGTTGAACCCTTAGTCTGCCCCTGTGTCAACAAATGGTTCTGTTGCCGGGACTGAGATCTTATTAGGGGAATGTCAATGTGGTTTCCATGGAAGATAGAGATTCAGAAGTGGACAAAAGAACAAGAAAATGACTTCATCGAAGATCAGAACAAGAACCCTAATCTTAGTACAGAGGATTGGTTGGGAAGGTATATCTTTAATGATGTACACGAGATTTTATTTGGAGGAATTCATAAGGAGCTATATGAGTGGTTAGCCAGATTAGCAGATACCTAGATTGAAATCAGATCTAGACCACCTATGGTTTAGACGTTAGCGCTGATCAAGAAGGTCAAGAGAGTTGATAACACCATGTCAAGAGTAGTAGATCACTGGTTCGATATCACTATTGGAGGGTACATCACCGATTTTTCTATCGACAGAGTAGAGTCATATAGCCAAGCAGAGAGATATTTCTTTAACGGGTCAAGCGGAAAAATTTTACACTTTTTGAAGTTGAATATAAATATGCTTTTGCATGAGAAGAACATCTTGAGAATACAGTAGTTGGTAAAATCGAAAAGCTAATGTTCAAGAACTCAAACAGTGACACAGAGGTTGGACATACGTGCAGTGGGAGAACCTTCATAGAGGGTCCTCTGGTGAACTTGTTTGAGCTGAATCACGAACCACTAGCATAATACAAAGGGTCAACATGGTCAAAACTTGGTCAAGGGCCAAGATGCCCCCAACACTCACCTTTGACTCATCCCAAGCCACTCTTCTCTGGGTAACGCTGCCTCAAAATCCTTGAGCTTGGCTCGAGTTTTTTTGACCTGTTGTTGCGCCACGACCTCCTGCTCAGTGAAATCTTGGATAACAACTTTGTTGACAGGTCCCTCTAAGCGTTGTTCAGCTGCATTGACGACTTGCTTCAGTTCTGCTCCTCGAACTTCGACCTCTGAGAAGAGTTGGAAAGCCTCATCCTGTATAGGTTGGAACCTCTGAGTCACTTCCATAACTATGATCTAAATGGTGTGGACCTGTTGTTGAGGAGTGTGCATCTCTTGGGATCGCTTCATCCTTTCAACAGTTGATAGGGGCTTCAACTGCGCCTGTATTGTTTTTTCTTGCTGCTTCACCTCCTGGAGTTGTGACTATAGTGCCTTCAGTTCTATATTCTCATTAAGTCACTCAGAATTCTAGGCATTGTGATCACTTAGTTGTTTACATTCCATAGCAAGGGCCTTTATTCACTCAAATGTGCTTCAAGAATTTGCATCTCTTTGATCCCTCACATCCTGCGGGGTGTCGGGAACTGTGCGGAGATCTAAGTATGCTATTATTTGTTGTAGCTATTGGATATCTTCTGCAAGCTTCTCTACCTTATGCTCGACTCTGTATTCTACCTTTGGATGTAAGCCTATCATAGAGAAAAGTGCTCTGTTGACTTCTTCTTTCACTTTGAGTTGCTCTGCGAGCAACTGTTCTTTTTCTTGCTGGATCTGTGCTTTCTCCTATTCAAAATTTGTCTAGAGAGAAACCTTTTCCTGCTCCACAACTCTACGTTGTTCTATGACTACTTCTTGCACTTGCTTTAAGGCTTGTCTGGCTTGTTCTGTTTCTTCCCGTGTGCGACAAAGGTGAGCTTTGGTCACATCAGCTAGTCGACGTAGTTGGGATGGCTCATCTCCCAACTTTGGTTCTTCCGACGGAAGCAACGTAGTGGAAAATGCACAACTAGACTGAAGGGCTTGTTGTACCCCTCTGAGTTCAACCTCGACTCTGTTGTACATCTCCTCCTACTTGGCTTCATGTTTCTGCAAGATTTCTTGTGAGGCATCATTGACAGTTGCGATGATGAAGTCAAACTCATCAATAGTGAGCATAGTTTGCATCTTAGTCATGGTAGGTCTAGATTTCTTCTGAGAAGTGGGTTTCATATAGAGTAGAACCCTGTTAATGCCATTGGTATTGGTATGTATATATAAGGCTCCTTTGAGAGCCAGTGTTGGAATTTGGTTTATTTGAGTTATCCGCATATATTCCTTTCCTTGTCGGGACGTTCTTGCATTGTGATGTATATTTCCTCATTTATCAGCATAGATCCTTTTACTTGTCGGGCCATGGTTATTTACAATTATCAATAACTATTTTATAAAAGATTCTTTTACTTGTTGTCGGGACATGGTTATTTACAATTATCAATAACTATTTTATAAAAGTTGATAGTTGTGTATATCAATTATTTTTATAAAGTTATAAAGTGTAAAGAGGTTGATATTTGTTTGTTTATTTTCTCATTTATCATTTATTACTATAAATCTGTTTCTTTGTCAAGATTTTACTTCAATGGTTATTTACAATTATCAACAACCATTTTATAAAAGTTGATATTTGTGTATATCAACTACTTTTATAAAGTGTAAAGAGATTGATATTTGCTTATGTCAACCACTTAATCACTTTTATAAAGTGATTGTTGCAAGTTAAGACTCATATTAATATATTAATTAATTATTACATTAATATAATGTATTAATGTAACATATTAATAAATAAAATAATAAATTAAAATATTATTAAAGTATTAATATATTATTATAATATTAATAAAATAATAAAATATTAACATCTTACTAAAATAATATATTAATAATGCAAAAATACATTAATAATGTATGAATACATTAATGTAATACTTATAAATATATTAAAATACTAATCTATTCATTAATTAATATATTAATGATTTATTAATTAATCTGAAAAAACATTCATATGTTAAAGTATTAATGCACTAGTTAATGAATAGATTAATTTAATTATAAATTAAATTAATCTATAGCCATTTCACAATTTCAGGTATCGCGGAATTAGAGGAGGAAGAGTCGAAGTTTCAACTCGCGAACTTGTGAGATCGTGAACCGTGAGAAAGAACCTATGGATTGATTAGAAAGTGGATTCCAGAAGAGAATCCGAAAGAGCCGATCCGGCTCGAAGGGCATATAGAACGATCCTGTGAGTGGATCTTGGTCCTAGGGGGATGATAGGTCTACATCATCTAGTATCAGAACCCGATTCTTGTTTGTATATTTCAGGCAGGAAAAGAAAGAAGGAATTTCAACCATGCCGCCAAGGAGAAGAGACAAACAAACACTCGATCCGCCAGAGGAAAGGGAAATTCCAGAAGGAAGGGGCAGACAGGTGCAGAATCCAGAAGTGGAAAGAAATCTGCATGACATTCACGCCAGACTCGTGGATGTGGAAATAAAACAAAAGCACACAGCTGATATTGGAGATATCAGTGAGTCTGAAAGAGAAGATGACGTTGGACATGAATAAGAAGAAATTGCAGCAGAAGATGTAGCAAATGAACGCTTGATTAGAGCTGTTGCAAGAATGAGTGCAAGGGCCAAAATGGACATTCCAATTTATGAGGGAAACTTGGATGCTGAAGAGCTTCTAGACTGGATTAGATCTCTGGACACATATTTTGACTATGAAGATGTTGAAGAAGACAAGAAGGTCAAACATGCTATCACGGGACTTAAAGGACATGCAACATTGTGGTGGGATGAACTGCAAGCTGACAGACACTACCAAGGTAAGAAGAAGATCAAGAGTTGGGATAGGATGATTGCAAAGATGAAGGCGAAATTCATTCCCATGGATTACCAGATTACTCTGTTTCGAAGAATGCAAAATTTGAGACAGAAGCTGATGTCAGTGAAGGAATATATTGAAGAGTTCTATAGGCTGAACATCAAAGCAGGTCATCATAAAAGTAATGATGAAAAGGTTGCCAGGTATATGAATGGCCTGAGATACAAAATTCAGGATGAGATGAGCATGATGACCATACGAATGGTGGAATATGCTTATCAAATGGCTCTAAAGGCAGAAGAGAAGCTGAGCAGAAAACAAGGTCAAAGAAGCTGAGGCAGAAGTCAAGCCAGAGGCAAATCAGTCGTCCAAGATAGAAATCAGAAGCCTAAAGAAGAATGGAAGAAACCTCAGATTGAGAGAGGTGGAAGCTCACAGAAAGGGCAATATGCTAGATAGAGAAGGAAGTATGTTGATCAGAGAGGAGAGTATGCCGATAACAACATTTTTCCTCGTACTAGAGGTAGAGGAAGAGGAAGAGGTGGAGTGATAAAATGCTTCACGTGCGGAAAGGTCAGACACAAGTCTTATGAATGTCCAGGCAAGAAGAAAGAGGAAGGAGAAACTCACATTTCCGAAGCACAGAGGCGAAATATTGAGGCAGAGGATGCTGAAGGTGGAAGATCGTTGATGATGCAAAAAGTTATTTTGACACCAGAGAAGGAAGTGTAGAGTTCGGTCCAAAGGAACAGAATTTTTCGGACTGCTTGTAAGACCAAGAATAGGGTATGCAAGGTCATTGTGGACAGTGGTAGCACAGACAATCTCATTTCAACAGAGATGGTAGAAAAGATGGAGTTGGAGATGATTGAACATCCAAGCCCATACAAAGTTTTGTGGCTACAAAAAGGACATCAGGTAAATGTCACTAAACAATGTTTAGTTGAATTTAAAATAGGAGGGTATAAATATGAAATACTCTGTGATGTTATCCCCATGGATGTTTGTCATCTATTGTTGGGTAGACCGTGGAAATATAATAGGAATGTGATTCATGACGGGAGAATGAACACATACACCCTAGAGAAAATTGGGAGAACTCACATGTTGTTGCCGATCAAAGATAAAGAAATAAAGTCGGAGGTGAGCAACACTGTACTTCTCATGAGTGGGAAGGAACTTCTTACATAGGTTAAGAAGAAGGAGGAACCACAATTCATTGTGGTCAGCAAGCCAAATATTTTTCTAACCAGCACAAGGGTAGATGATTTACCAGAAGAGGTTCAGGAACTGTTGGAAGAGTTCGCTGACATAGTAGTGGACGAACTACCTCATTCGTTGCCATCGATTAGAAGTATAAGTCATCGAATTGATCTCATACCTAAGGCTAGTTTTCCAAACAAAGTAGCGTACAGATTGATGCCACAGGAGAATGAAGAGGTCAAATGACAAGTCCAGGATTTTTTGGACAAAGGTTTGGTCAAAGAAAGCTTGAGTCCGTGTGCTGTTCCGACAGTACTCAGTGCAAAGAAAGACAAAGGATGGAGGATGTGTACTAACTCGAGGGAAATCAACAAGATAACCATCAGGTACAGATTTCCGTTGCCAAGGATGGATGATTTGATGGATGGTTTGAGTGGAGCCAAATTTTTTTCGAAGATTGATTTGAAAAGTGGATATCACTAGATTCATATGAGAGAAGGTGATGAATGGAAGACAGCCTTCAAGACTAACGAAGGGTTGTATGAAT
>JASDQU010011462.1:258006-277477 GCA_032191745.1 Picea mariana | reverse complement strand
ATTTGCTGTATTTAAGCAGAAGATATACAAGTCTCGTTTATTTACATGATTTACAAACTACAAGTTTTAATCGAAACTTACGAAAATCGATGTGAAAAATGATTGCTTCTAGGAAGCAGATAAAGAAAGCACATAAAAATATTTATTGTTTTTCTTTTATAAATTTAAATAATCTTGCAAAAAAGTTAATGAAACATGAGCATGTGGATAGTCAAAGCTGAACCATACATTCTAGTTTCAATGATATGTAAATGACAGAAAAATACAAAGAAGTTATCATGTCAGTGAATTAGTGAGGTGTATCCAAGCATCTGCATGAGTGGTGAACATCCAACTGCCATGTCCAAGAGAGAAATTTACAATGAACCTTATGAATGTTCTAAATAAATACAGAACATTTATTGGCAGCTTAGGTTTTAATAATAGAAAAGGAAACACAAACATAAACCCGTGATCTCATAATTATACATGATTACAACAAGATAAATCTGGAAGCAATCTATGCATTTTATCATTCAATTTAAAATTCAAAGACAAATCCGATTATTTGAATCGAAGATATAATCACAACATTTGTATTTTGTGGAGCAAATGATAGATGGTATTTATAATATTAACCTCCTACACATCACAGATCATTTAATCTAAAGATATCAGAGCTGTACATGTAACATGATTAAAAAAAAAACACAAATAACAACATTATAAACAAAAGGTTAAAGCCAAAATGCATATATGCCGTTCTATTAAGTTTTTGAAATCACTTGTCCATTCTATAGTCCTGGAAGAAATGTTTTGGATAATAGACTTTAAAGATTGGAAAAATTAATACATAAATGATAATAATTAACCATGTATTGATAAAAAAAACTAAAGCTATTTACGTCAATGCATAATCAATTATTCAAAGAATATGAATATATTATAATGAAAATAAAACCATTTTACTCACAGGACAAAATCCATTAAGCAACTTGGAATTCCATATTCTTCTTTTAAAATATTTGTCCATTCTCTCAAAGTTTCCAGCTATCCATTACTCCATTTGAAAAGAAATAAAAAGCTTACAAAAGCAATAATATACAAAAGAGAAAGGATTAAAATCCTCCTCTCTAATTCTTGGATCCCTTGGCTCTGATCTTTCTCATATATTTATATAATGAATGAATAGTCTAGGCGTCACTATTAATTTTTGCCACCCGAAATTTACCTCGTAAAAATACATCAATATCTCTCAAATCGTCCATGGTTTTGGGAAAATCTCTATGCGGAAGGTAAATGGGTCCATTTTGGTTCTGTGTTTTCAACTGTTTCTTCAAGTTCCTCATGGGTTGGCTGCAATAAGTTCTGTAAAATCGCATGTCTGATCTTGATGCCTTTCCAAATTTTGTCTGTTGTTGCTCATAAAATTATTTGTAGCAATCCAAAATTATTTTTGGATCAATCATCTTGAACGTATTTGGATAATAAAATCAAGCCATGATCATATCCGTATCAAATATTTGATAATAGAAACCTGTGAAACAAAAAGAAACCTAAATTAATAATCTAAAAATTGTGAATAAAACAAAATCTAGAAAAATAAAAAATGAATTTAAACTAACTATAACTTATAAACAAACATTGTTTATAATTTGCTTTCAAATATGATCTAGAAACTTCAAGTTAATGGAGAAAAAATATTAATTTTGGTTTTTTACAAAATCAAACAAATGATAGATAATTCTTTGATTATTATTATTTTGAAATGAGATGCAAAATGAAAAAAGAATTTAATTAATTAATATCAACAAATGATTTCATGAAAATGAGAAACCAACCAAGATATTATTTGATGAAGTATTGAACAGATTATTAAAAATAGTCAAACTTGCTAATGAGCAAAATAATGAACACATAATCATAATTTAAACGAAAGTAAACAATTGATAAAAATTAACGTTTTTGTTTAAATTGAGATTTTTATGCTCGTTTCTAACTTTTGACATATACTCTTGTAATGAATGTCTCATAATATAGTGAATGTCTTAAGTTTGTCTCAAAATAAGCCAAGGTATGGAACTATTTGAAAAGGTTGATTCTGTAGCTCATTATAATTATCAAGATTCTAAAAGGGGCCCTTTAAATTTTGTAAAAATTTAGGGGGAGTTGTTGGGGCCCAACAAAACTTAAAATGGCCTTCTTATCCACAACCTGGATGAAAACTTTGACTGCCCCAGTGGATTCGTGGCGAGGATTAGTGTAAAATCGACTGTAAAATCGTCCAAATATGACACCGTCAACTCCAAGCCCTGCTGGGCCCTCTGCTTCAAATTTCATGCCACTAGTCTACATTAATGCCTGTACCTGCATGGAAATTTGTTTCATATTACGGTGTTGGGAGTAGACCCCTATTCCTGGAAATAGTATAGGTTTAAATCAAAATCCGTGATGGAAATTACAATAAGGGTTGTTAGCCCAGTTGGTTGGCGGTGGTGTAATATAAGTGTTTGGTTGGGGGAGGTCCGAGGGTCAAACCCTACGGACCCCCCTTTTAACTATTCATTACACTTTGGTTTTAATATAGTTCAATGACCATATCACAATACAACAATCGACCAATATATATATTATATTTATTGTGTAGTTCTAACCCCCGCCCAATTAAGGATTCACACCAAACTTTATGATGGGACCACTGCATGGTAGCCCATGGAACCTAGTGATTAGGCCATGTGGCACCTTTCCATTGGCTCCTCTTTCCTAGTAATATTTCTAACTCATCTACCATTTGGTTCACTATCAAGAGGCCATGTGGAGGCCCCTGGGTGGTGCCACGTGGCACCACCTAGGGTTGCCATGTGTCACCTACCAATTGGCCCATGTGGCCACTGAAAATGCCAAATCAACATGCCACGCGGTAGCTTGTCATGTTGCCACGTCAGCATGATGACATCAGTATGATGTCATGCTGATATCACCCTGTACGGTCAACTGATGACATTATCTGTATGACGTTGATGTCAGCTGGTTGACATTGACTTGGTTGACCTCAACTTTGACTGACCATAAATTTTCCACTCATATTCCATTTGACGAACCATTTACACCTTCAAAAATCTCTTGACGAGCTCTTCGAATTGGTGTCATTTTTGCTGATATTTGAGGACTTTGAATTTTTGGCCTTTTAGATCCTCATGGAACATTCCACCCCACTAAGAAGATTTTGGGCCTCCAAAATCCTTATCATTCAACAGATAGGTGAGGGAATTTCTCCCTCAATTTCCCCTTCTTGATCCATCATTCTTTGCTTGGATGTGTGCCCTTGAGGCCCACTCGAAGGTATTCAACATAACTCCTACGTGAAGTCCTCGTTCTTTTGTCCAAGATGATATATTCCTTCAACTCGTCCAAGTAATTAGGTGCAAACTAATCCACTAAAGGTATTGAAACACTCTCCCCTTGATCCATGATGATTGGAGGCTCATAAAGTTTCAGGTTCTTGACATTTACAATTCAATATATCTACATGTACGATGGTAGATCTAGGAGGAAAGCATTTGTGCCAATCTTCTCCAAGATGGTGAAGGGTCCATATATGATGAGTTTGAGCTTCTTTCCTTCTCCCTTCAACCAATCTTTGCTGATGTGGATCCACACTTGATCTCCCACTTGAAACTGGTGCTTGTCATGGTGGAATTTTTACCATTCTTGAATCTTTTCCAACTATTCCTGGACTGTTTAGTGTACCTATTGAATTCTATGGATGAACTTGTAGGATATGTCTTCATCTCTTTGTTCACTTGAATCAACATATTTTCCAAATTTCAAGTCTAAGGGAGTCTTATGTAGATACAAAAAACATGTCTCAAATAGTAAAATCTACATGGAAGAGTGCAAGGCTCGGTTGTATGCATGTTTCACATGTTGAATCTGGTCATCCCACAACTTGGGATGTTTGTTGCAGTAACCTTGGAGAAAATGAACCATTGTTCTATTAACAACCTTCGTATGTCCATTGTTCTATGGATGTAAAGAAATACTCCTCTTCAGCTTGGTTTCCATCATTCTCCACAACCTTGTCCAAAAATCTTGAAGGAATCGAGTGTCTCGATCCGAGATAATGGATGTGGGAAATCCAAAGTGGACTCATACATGCTGAAAGAAAAGATGAGGAGTTTGCTTGGCAGTGATATTCTTTTTACATGGCATCAAGACACACATATTTCTAAACCTATCCACTACTACATACAAGTACTCATGACCCTTTTTTGACATAGGAACCCCCCCTACGAAATCCATAGAGATGCTCTCCCAAGCATGAGAAGGAGCAAAAAATGGTGTGTACAACCCCAATTTTGTATTAGTGGGCTTACAAGTTAAGCACAACATGCACCCCTTTACATATTTGGTTACGATTTCTTTCAACTCAGGCCAACAACAAAACCTATGCAAAAGAACTAAAGTTTTCCCTACCCCAAAATTCCCAAATACAAGAGAAGAATGAGCTTTTTGAATTACATGGACTCTTTCACCTATAGGAATACAAAGCTTGTCAAAATGGTAGAGAAACTTTCCCTACAAATGATAGTTCTCCACCTGCGAACCATGGGTTAGACTCTCATATACATATTTAAAATATTCATCATTAGCATACTGTTCAACATATCTATCATGAGATAAAGAAGCATTTTTCAATATAATAGATGCTGACATGGGAGGTCTAGAAACCATATCTGTAACCTTGTTTTTTATGCATTTTTTGTATCTGATAACTAGATGGAACTGTTGCAAGAATCCCATCCACATGTAGTGTCTTGACTGCTTAAGTTTGGTTTGTGACTGGAGATAATTCAAGGGTTGGTGATTAGTGTGTATGATCGTTTCCTTTCCCATCAAGTAGTGTTTCCTATTGGCTTACTGAGACGGGGTTTGAATCAATAATAAAGCAATGTAATCCTTTTTCATCATAAAATGCGAGTGTTATATCAATGTAGCATTATCATCCAATAGTTGTAGATTAAACAAACAATGAACACATGAGAAATCACACACATACATAGTACACTAGTGTTTTACTTGGAAACCCAAAGTGGGAGAAAACCACTGAATAATTTTTCTTATATGTCTATATGTATTTAATAATTATATTCATTGGAAGCACCAACTTTCTTTGTTTTCCAACTGAACCTGGAAGGAGGCTCCAACCCACTAGTTACTCAGGATACAACCTAAGGGAAGCTCCAACTCCCCAATTCTCTAGCTACAACTAGAAGGAGGCTACAACCCCCTATGTTCTCTGGCTACAAATGGAAGGTGGCTACAACCACCCGTCCTTTCCCTGTCCAACCACCCTAGTATATAAGTAGAATGATGGAACCACTGTCACACTATCACTGTGAGATATACTGTTGTAAACCTGCACCAATCAACCTGCACCAAACAACCTGAACCATGCATCAACCATTCATCAACTTGTAATCAACCTGTACCATAAACAAGTGCATCAACCATGCACCAATCTGTACCTCAACCTGTACCATGAATAAGTGCATCAACCATGCACAAAACCTATACGAATAACCAGTCACAACAACTTGTCCAAACAACCTATCACAACAACATGTCTCATCAATCTTATAAACCAAGTCGGATCTACTCACCAATATCAATCACCAAGACAACTCTCAAAGATGTCCATTAACCAAGGATAACACAACAACTCATAATCATCACCAATATCAATATGTGATTCTAATAATATACCAATACAAGTATGCTACATCATCCATAAACCATGTGTCAACAATACTACTAACAAGTGCCTTCAACCATGTACCAAGTATGTACCAATCATGTATCAACTACTCATCAACTATGACTCATCAATGTGTACCAACATCATCAACTATACACCTCTTGTATGTTCCAACTCATCAACTACTTGTCTCAACCATGTACCCAACATGTACCTCAACCAAAAGCCCTCATCAATTTCATCATCCAAATATGATTTTTAACTCTGTAATAGACCTGGTGTATATGATCACATACCTACAAACCTTCCTTAACTTTAACAACAAGAGACTAACATTTTCATCAAACTTAACTTTAGTCTCACATGACTAGTTTTGGATTAGTTAACAAGCCTAACTTCAAATAAATATAACTATGTACCTGTAATGAATAAAGATCTAAAAATAGTACACAATGTTCTTTAGGTTTTTTAATGCAATTCCTCTAGGTGTCATTACTTGGAACCTCTCAAAAAAGGAGTTATAGAAAAAATGGCATACCTTGTTAAATTTTGTCTTATTCTAGAGCGAACTTGTAGAGCGTGCCCCACATAGAATATTTGTTGTATGGATCTGAAAATTGTACACATAATACTATAGAATATACTCTAACCAACACATTTGGTCTTACTGAATTTGGATCTGTTATGAAGAAGTTATGACGTTTTTACCCTAAACACTTGTTTTAGACTAGTTTCAGGACTAGCCACAAACCCTATTTTCCACGGAGTGTAACTCAAAAAATAAAATGACCCACAAGTTGAAGTTTGTACCACAACTACTTGGATATGTTTCCTAAATGGTCTCCTAATTTCATATTCTGAATCATTCTAGAAAACAAGTTATTGTGAAAATGGTGAGCTGACCTGCAAATAACATACCTTAGAAAGCATCATCAAAATAATTTATCCTCCTTTGAATTTCATCCCTCTTTACTTCACCTTCCCTCTGAAATTTTTCTTAGATATCCTTTTGTTACCCGATTCACATGTAGATAATAAATATGCTCAAGTGTGATTAAAATGAGAGATTCGTGCCTCTTATTTATGCTTTCATGTAGCTTCCCCAAGGGGTTACCTTTTAACCATCTTAACCCAATTTCCTTATTTTAGGGCTAACTCACTTCTAACCACTTTCCATAATTAGAAAGTTCTCCATTTACTTTATTATTTAAATAATCCTCCTTGACTTTGTCACTTCACTTTATTATTTAAATAATCCTCTTTGACTTTGTCTCTTCACTTTATTATTTAAATAATAATGTTTGACTTTGTCACTTTTCTTTATTATTTACATAATCCTCTTTGACTTTGTCACTTCACTTTATTATTTAAATAATCCTTTTTGACTTTGTCACTTCACTTTATTATTTAAATAATTTCTTCTTTGCAAGAACTTTGACTTCTTTAACCTTTTAGGGATTCAAGCCAACATATGAGGGTCCTCCAAATTCATAAGGCCATAACCCTCAAACCGTGCGGAGTTATGTGGCGTTCCACATACCACCAGAAATCGAATGACATGTACTATCCATATAGAATGGTCATACCTTCAAATATATCAAAAATCATACCATTATACATCAAACAAATTTGGGTCCATTACCCAAACCTGGGTTCTCCAACTTTACATAGCCATAACTCTCTAACAGTGAGGAGCTATGTGATGTTCTACATACCACCGGAAATGGCATGACATGTAATACCCATATAGAATATTATTACCTTCAAATATATTAAAACTCATACCATTATACATCAAAAAAACTTGGGTCCATTACCCAAACCTTTGTGCTACCAGAATTTCTTGAAGGGTTGACATCAATCACTAAGGGTTGACATCAATATACAATATCAATATCCAATATCAATATCCAATGGTTGACATTAATGAAAACCAACAATCCATACCAACTTTCCATCAACCTAAGGCAATTTTCTGACAATCTCCCCCTTTGGCATTGATGGCAACACCAACATTGATGCCAACACTTAGTCATGATAACATTCATGCTTACACTCCTCATCAATGTTTCTATCTCTCCCCTTTTGAGATCAATGGAAAAGGGTATCTTCCTTTGGGGCTGCTCCCCTTGTCTACATGCCTTTTTTCTCTCTCTCCAAGAATTTCTACCCTACATATAATAAATATATCCCCTTTTTTCATCAATGACAAAGGTATCTTTCCATCCAGGGCTGCTCCCCCTAACTGAACTATCCTTGGGGATAGTACCCCTGACTGAACTCTTCCTGAAACTGATCTCCCAACCTAAATTTTCCTATTTATGGTGCATCCTCATGTACATATAAGACATATAAGATAAGAATTAAAAAACATTCATTTTAGAGTAGAAATTACTCCTAGTCTCTAGCGGAGATACTCAAAGGCTTCCCATGGAATCGGTTTTGTAAATGTATCTGCCACTTGTTATTTTGTGCCCACATGTTCAACTTTGATATTCTTCTCTGCAACCCGTTCCCATAGAAAGTGATACTTAATTGGAATGTGCTTCGTCTTGGAGTGCATCATTGGGTTATTTGAGATATTGATGTCGCTTGTATTATCACAATAGATTGGAATGGGCTCAACATACTCAATCTGTTTATCTGTCATCGTTTGTTTCATCCATAGAACCTATGTACAAAATGATGCTACTGCAATATACTCTGCCTTGGATGTAGATAAAGATAATGATGATTGTTTATTGCTTAGCCATGATACTAAACACTCACCCAAGTAGAACGCTGCTCCACTGGTGCTTCGTCGGTCATCAGTGCAACCTGCCCAATATGCATCTGTGTAGGCAATAAATGATATATCCTTTCCTTTTGGATACCATAATCCAAACTCTTTTGTTCCTTTGAGATATCTAAAAATCCTCTTCACTGCTAATACATGTGATTTCTTGGGTGCTGCTTGAAATCGTGCCACTTATCCAACTGCCTGCATTATATTTGGTTTGGATGCTTTCACATATAGTAGGCTAACAATCATTGACCTATATTGCCTATGATATGCAAACTTTGAATCATCATATTTTCTCAACTTGCAACTGGTTTGCATGGGAGTGATAACTAGTTTGCAATATTCCATTCCAAACCTCTTTAGAATTTCTCTGATATACTTGGTTTGAGAAATAAAAATTCCTTGGTTGCTTTGACGTATCTTGATGTAGAGGTTGTTGTCTGCACTTCCTTTTCTAAACCTTGACCATTGTAGATATTTATCCAGTATAGAGTATCATTCTCTAGTCCACTTTCATATATCTATCCAAACCTACTAAGTATTCTTACAAATCCATCTCTTTCCATACTGTTCAAGACTCTATTTGCGCAATTGTCCATAATTATTACCCATTTATCACTATACTATCATGAAGTATTGATTAATATATCAAACTATACTTCTGCTAACTGACTGCTCTGGATCTGTCTTCTCAAACTCTGAAAGATGCTCGAAGGATGGTTCTTTGGTCTGTTACAACTATCACATAGACTCCCCCTACCTAATATTCAAATTACCTGGGAGTCTTTAAGCCATGTGGCTTAAAACAATTCCTGATTTGATGTGTATTCATCATCATCTTCATTGGTAGATTCATCATATCTCTGAGCTTTGACTTCTTTCTTTATGTCTATGGATTCATCTTTCACTACAATACCTGAAAGTAAAATCTCTTGAACTTGTTCCTTATGTTAGAAACATTACTTGTCTTCGGTATCAGGATATCCAGGTCTGCAGGTTGCACGAGGAGCACCCAAGAAAAATGCATAGAAGAAGTCCTTTTCAGACTTAAAATCAAATGAGTGGGAAAAATTATAGTGTCAACGGTCTAGATCCATCCATATGAGCAGATCAACGGCCGACGGAAAATTGTGGATAGCAGAGTTGCACCAAAATTAGTGCAAACAGATCGCGCCCATATTATATGCAAGGAAGAATAGCAGCTGTCCATCTAAAGGACACGTGGTGCGAGATCCAGTCGCATCGGCTTTTCGGCAGTCGCGAGTTCAAAGGGTGAAGGTTTTATGTTGTTGGAAATTTCGAAATCTCGAACCCCGAAAGCACCGAAAGCACCGAAGGTCAATCCTGCGATATCACAGAGCATTCTTAGCCGTCCATCCAAAGGGGACACCTGGTGGTCGATTGAGCCATTTCAGTGTTTCTTCCATCGCGACCCCAAGCTGCAAGGAGTAGCTCCGTCATATCCCTGATGCATGAGGTGCCGGGAGCATCCATGACTTGGGCCCACAATATCACCGAGTGAGTTTCAGGACCGTTAGATCTCAGAGGGATGCGTGGCACTAGATTGAGCCGTCTCGACGTTTTTCTCATCGCGATTTCAAAAAAGCAGGGCTTAGCTCCTTCCCATTCGTGAACGCCGAAAGCGCCTTGGGAATAAGCACATGGTCACAGCCCGCAATGACTTGGGGAAAGAAAGGAGCTATGTAAAGAAGGCCAAAGGTGCCGAGTCCAGTTACACAGGGGATCATCGCGATCTCTCGGTGCCATCGAATCCGATCTCAATGTTGTTTCTCGCTTGGATTAAATGAAGGCANTCCCATTCGTGAACGCCGAAAGCGCCTTGGGAATAAGCACATGGTCACAGCCCGCAATGACTTGGGGAAAGAAAGGAGCTATGTAAAGAAGGCCAAAGGTGCCGAGTCCAGTTACACAGGGGATCATTGCGATCTCTCGGTGCCATCGAATCCGATCTCAATGTTGTTTCTCGCTTGGATTAAATGAAGGCAAGAATGGGTGGTTGAAGCCTCCTTTCATTCATTAAGTGTGGGGAATGGAGGCTCTGGCAAGCGGACTACTCGAAGAGGTCCCGTGTATCGATTTTTTCAAAAGAAACCATGCCGAAGTCCTCGACTAAACAGAGAAGTCTGCATACGCTAGCCCAGCACTTAATGGTTCAACTACCCTCATTGCAGGAGCCATGCGTAGTTAAGGTGGCACTTGAAGAAAGATATCAGTACGAGTTTTAATGAAGGGACACCAAGCCTTGGGTGACTGGGCATGCCTCCGTGAGGTGAATTTTCCTAAGTATATAGACTCAGTATTTGTATTTTTGTAAGACATCGATGGTTGAGCAAAGTCCCGATTGTAAAGTTTTGGTGAAGCGCTGGTCGCTCTGGTTAATGTATATGGCATTGGAGACTTCTTACTTTATGGATGTCAGCCTCTTTTCCATATCTTTGTTTACTCTGTTAGAACAGCTCGAAATTGGAGGATCCAGTCGAGTTGTAGCTATTATAGGATGATGTAGGTTGGATCACTATAACAGTTACATGGTTTCTAATCGGTTCCTATGATTTTCTTAGCACTGAATTACTTGGAATTGAAGGATTCATTCGAGTCACCCCTCAACTCCTTGAATCTCTAGACCAAGAGGATCTTGGCTTCTGAGTTTTTCACCCTCAAGCTTCCGAAGGCCTGTCGCCCGAGGCAGTCTTTCTCGCTCTTCTCACAAGTCTTCCATCTACCACCCTTTAATCCATTTACTGACTGAAGTTGGATCAAGACCTCCCTTGCTTTCTACATACCAGGCCTGGTTTCCTGAGTTAAAGCTATACCTTCTCGAGTCTATACCAATCGATCACCCCATTAAACAAATTGTGACATAAAACTGATGGGCGTTGGGCTCTGCTCCTGCAAGCAATCCAGGGGTGACTTTTGACGCTAACATTTCTGGTGCCATTGTCAGGGACGAAGTTGAAAATTTTCCTTGGGATTGAACGACATTGAGCCTCTGATTCTGAAGGTGCATCAGGTATCAGAGCCTTTGAAGATTGCTACTGTGCACCTGGCGACTCCATTGTGACGACTCCACTATGGCAAACCTGCCATGTTAATTGTGGCTTTCAAAGGTAGACACACGCGGTCTCATCCACATCTGCCTCTAGCTACACCTGAAACTGACCCAGAGGTGGTTCTCAGGAAAGGAAAGGCCCCTGAACAAGAAGCTTCCACCGCTGAACCAGGTAATCCGCCATCTCCTTCTGTAGGAACTCCATTTTTTCCTCCTCAGTTTCTTAATAGACCTCTTTTTGAGGTTTCCCGTTTCCTGAATTTTGGGAGTGTTCCTGCTGATTTTTCCCCTCCTAGTTTGGGATTGGAGGGAGAAACCCTTGTCACTCCCCTCTCCTCTGAAGCTATACCTTGGCGTAGACCCAAGACTACAAAATATTTCCCCACTCCTATCTTTACTACTCCTCCTCTTGTTACTATTACTACTCCTGTGCAAAGAGGAGCACTTGCCGACTTGAGCTCGTTAGCCTTCTCCTTAAATCCCCTCTTGTTTCCCACTTCGCTTCGAGACTCGTTCCCAGTAGCCCCTTCACGAACTCCTTCTCCTCCAAGCTCTCCTCCATCTAATATTCCTATGGCTGGTGATAATCCCTCTCTGAATAGAATGGATGCCATAGTCACTACCAGATATGCTCCCTTAATCCTACCCCATCCTATGAATCCTCTCCCTGTTGGAGACTACTTGAAGTATATGCCCAAGTTTACTGGGGAAGGAGACATAAATGCGGAAGAGCACCTGGCTTCTTTCTACAGTTATGCAGATAACCTAAACATTGAAAATGAAGATGTCTAGATGAGAGTCTTCATCCAGAGCCTGGATGGCGAGGTGAGGAAATGGTTTAGAGGCCTGGTCCCCGGATCTATTGCTGGGATTGAAGCCCTAGATAGTGCTTTCTTGAGGCAGTGGGGTGATAGGAAGGATTTCATGTATTACATGACAAATTTTGGGTCTTTGAAGAAGATGGAAGGAGAGTCTATCTCTGACTTCTCCAAAAGATTCAATAAGATGTATAATAAAATTCCTGCCGAAATAAAACCCTCAGAAGCCTTAGCCAAGATTTCTTATGCTAGTGCGTTTGGCCCCGATTTCTGTCTGTTATTGAGAGAAAGAAGAGCCACCTCCTTAGCCCAAATGCAAGATGTGGCCATAGAGGTGGAATCCAATGTATTAGCAGCTGAAAGACTGAGGAACAAGGCCGACGCACACAAAAGAAAGATGAGACCCGAAGCCTCAACTTCTGGCCCGACGATGCCCCACCCTCAAGTGGATGAGCTGACCAAGATGGTGAAGTATATGTTTGTAGAGATGGAGAGAATGAAGGTGGAAGGGAGACAAGCATACAAGGGCCCTCAGAGAACCGAAAACAAAGGAGGTTTCAGGAGGCCAAACAATATTGCTCCCCCGACTATGCAAAGAGAGAGGGGAAGAGACAGAGAAGACCAGAAAAATTAGGCCCCTTTTCAAAACAATTTTGTGGCTGAGGGGGAAGAAGGGGAAACATATGAGCCTGATCATGAAATAAATTGCTTCGGAGACACTCCTCCTTTTCCTCATCTCACTCAATCAGTATACGAGGAGTCTCTCATGGACAGTCAGCTAAATGAACTAAGCAAGGGAGACAAGAGTAGTGGAAACCAAGGCAGATATGATCTGAGGTCTAAGAAAAAGACAGTAGCACCTGATGTTCCTGAGCGGTCCACTAGAATAGAGAAGCCTGCTAATGAAGCAACAGACAGTCACAGAGGTAAGAAGACCCAACCCCTCTCTCCCATTATCCAGAGTCATGTTCCCGAAATAAGAGAAATCCCAAAGCTCTCATCTTCTTTTAATTTCGAGCATGAAATTAAAAAAATAAGAATCCCTGTTCCCCTGACAATATTGATTAAACATGAAGGGTTCAAGAAATGATTCTCTAAAATTTTGCAAGCTGAGGTCTCATGCCTTCCCACAGACTCCATCAATTTACAAGATGAAAAGCCTGCAGTTATCCTAGGTCCTATGGTAGAAGATAGGAATGACTCATCCCCTCCCTTCTACACTTCCTTGAACATCCATGACAAGGTACTGCACAACTGCTTGATGGATTCAGAGGCTTCTCACAACCTCATGCCCAAAAATATCATGGAAGAGTTAGGGCTAGAAGTCACCCGAGATTATCATGACCTCTATTCCTTTGACTCCAGGAAAGTTCAATGTCTCGGGGTTATCAAAGACCTGGTCGTGACCTTGTTCTAGTTGCCCATGAAAAGTGTGGTCATGGATATTGTAGTGGCTAATGTTCCCCCCAAGTTTGGTATGTTATTATCAAGATCTTGGATAAAAATACCGGGGGGAACTTTGCAGATGGACCTCACATATGCTACTATCCCAGTGTTTGGAGGAGAACATAGGAGGCTATACAGGGAAGCCCAATTGGCCTATATAATCAGTGATGAGGCCAATCCTACCAACCATCCCATTTTTTCCTTAGACACTGACTTAGGTTCTAGGTTACTACAACTCACCCATGCTCCCGAGCCCCCTCTTAGGCTCAGAAATTAGCCCACCACTTCACATAAGTTTCCTCTCTCCATCACCCCCATCTGGAAAATGTTCTTTGATGGAGCCTCTTCCAGGGAAGGTGTTGGTGCTGGGGTATTTTTTGTATCACCTGCTCAGGAAACCATATCTTTGTCGTACAAACTAGAATTTGAAGCTACCAACAATGTGACAGAGTATGAAGCTCTTGTTCTGGGATTAAGAGCTATGAGGGAAATGAGAATTCGAGAGATAGCAGTGTTCCGTGATGCAGAGTTGGTGGTCCAACAGATCAGAAGCGCTTATCAGGCTAAGCATCCTCGATTCAGAAGCTACATAAATGAGGTGCGGGACCTAGTTGACAGTTTCTTCTTGGAATTCAACATTTCTTTTGTCCCAAGAGAGAAGAACACAGTGGAAGATTCCTTGGCTACATCAGCAGGCAATTTCAAAGTACCCTTGCCGCTCGAATTCAAATATGGGGTGGAAGTAAAATACAGGCCCTCCATACCTGACAACGTCAAACATTGGAAGGTATTCGAGGATGATCTCGAGATCAAGAAGTTCTTGGAGACTGTCGAAGAATTTTCAAAGATGCATATCGACCAAGACTCTATCTCTGAAGAAAATCTTGATGGGGGTAATTTTCTGAATAAGATTGCAGAGCGTAACATTGTGCAGCTGCCCAACAACCACATTCCCAGGGGAATGGTTCCTTTGGAAAGGATTTTTGATAAAAATGATGTGTCGTTAAAGGGGGAAATCTCAGAGGATGACGCTGGTACTGTTTAGTGCAACATTGGCACCGAGAGTGAGCCCAAGTTTGTCAAATTGTCAAGAAGTCTAACAAAGGAGTAGAGGTCTGAATACATTGGAATCTTGAGGGAATTTGCTGATGTTTTCGCCTGAACCTATGAAGACCTCAAAACCTATGATACCTCTGTCATCGAGCATAAAATCCCATTGAAAGGAGAGGCAAATCCATTCAAACAGAAGCTGAGACAGATCAATCCTATGTTGCTGCCTATCATGGAGAGGGAGGTGAAGAAGCTGCTTCAAGCTCAGATCATTGTACCACTGAGATATTCAGAGTGGGTGGCCAGCTTGGTACCAGTAAGAAAAAAGAATGGAGAAATCAGACTCTGTGTAGACTTCAGAAACCTGAACAGGAGCTCACAAAAGGATAACTACCCCTTACCAGAGACAGAACATATACTGCAGAGGGTAACAGGAGCTTCAAGGATGTCCATGATTGATGGTTTCTCTGGCTACAATCAAGTCTCTGTTCTTTCTAAGGATAGGGAAAAGATGACATTTACCACTCCATGGGGCACATTCATGTATGCCAAGATGCCGTTTGGATTAATGAATGCAGGGGCAACGTTTCAGCGTGCCATGGACATAGCTTTCGTTGGGGAATAGGATAAATTTGTGGTTGTCTACCTGGATGATATCACAGTGTTTTCAAAATCTGATAGAGAACACTGTTGTCATCTCAGGAAGGTTTTCCTTAAATGCGGAAGTTTTGGCATTTCTTTAAATCCCAAGAAATCTCTGTTCACCATGAAGGAGGGGAAGTTACTAGGCCACATAGTATCAGCAGAAGGAGTCAGGATTGACCCTAGCAGAGTTGAGGCAATACAAGCCTTATCAATCCTGAGGTCCAAGAAGGAGGTCTAATCTTTCCCTGGTAAGATAAATTTTTTGAGGAGGTTTGTGCCCAACTTTGCTGAGGAGGTGAAACTTATAACAACCATGTTAAGGAAAGGAAATGAAGTGAAGTGGACTTCTGAATCATGAAATTCCTTTGAGCAAATAAAGAAGGCCCTGTCTGAAGCCCCGGTGTTGATCAGTCCTGATTACTCAAAGGATTTCCTCATTTTATCCTTCGCTTCACCTGACATGGTAGCCACTGTTTTATTACAAACAAACAAGGATGGGCTAGAGTAGCATATTGCCTATTTCAGCTGAGCATTGAGAGATGTCGAAGTCAGGCATGACACTATGGAGAAGAAGGCCTATGCCATAATAAATGCCCTTAAGGCATTTAGAGTCTGTGTCCTGCAGTAAAAAAATCATCACTTATGTCCCCTCAACTGCTGTTAAAGACATTCTTATTCAGCTTGACATAGACGGGAAAAGGAGTAAGTGGATAGCTAGGATTATGGAATTTGACCTGGAAATAAAGCCTACCAAATTGATCAAAGGTCAGGGTTTAGCCAAGATATTGGTTGAAGCCAATTGCCAAGCTTTGGGGATAAGTCTCATCAACGAATGCTCAGGAATTCAGCAGGGTTGGCTATCTGATATGGACCCTCAAAGGGAGCCCCCATTGGCTCAATGTCCTTGGTATAAGGATGTCATATACTTTCTGCAAGAGTTGCAGCCTCCAGACGGCCTACAAAGAAACAAAGCAAGAGCTCTGAAGCTCAAGGCAGTCAGATACTACCTTATCGATCAAATTTTACACTGGAAAGACCCCCTGGGGGTACTTTTGAAATGCATGGATCCACAAGAAGCCGACAGGATCATGTTTGAATTTCACAGCGGCCTATGTGGAGGGCACCATTTTTGGAAGGTCACAGCCCACAAAATTCTTAGAGCCGGGTACTATTGGCCCACCTTGTTCGTTGATGTCCATAGAGGGGTTAGAACCTATATCCAATGTCAAAGGTTCGCAAGAAAACAATAACTCAAGTCCTTTCCACTGAATCCTGTGGTTGTTTCGAGACCTTTCCAGCAGTGGGGCCTAGATTTCATTGGAGAAATTCACCCCGCTTCCAGTGGGCAGCACAGATGGATCCTGACTACTACAGATTTCTTTACCAAGTGGATTGAAGCTATCCCTACCAGGAGTGCTTCTCACAAGGTAATCATTAGGTTCTTGGAGGACCTCATCACAAGGTTCGGCTGCCCAAATAAGATTGTCACTGATAATGTAGCATCTTTTAGGTCGGAGCCATTAGCCAAGTTCTATGAACAGTTCAGGATCAAACTGATTCACTCCACCCCATATTATCCACAGGGCAACGGTTTAGCAGAATCCTCCAACAAAAGCTTGATAAGAATCATCAAAAGATTGTTGGAAGAAAACAAGAGGGATATTCATTCAAGATTAAAGTTTTCTCTATGGGCCGATCGAGTATCCATGAAGAGATCTATCGATGTCTCTCCTTTCCAATTAGTCTATGGAGCGGAGGCTGTTTTCCCTCCTCATTTAGCCATTCCTGTAGCAAAATTCCTCTAGGATCGTCAGGAGGAGCCTGATGACATGATCAAAAGGATTAATCAGCTAGTGGAGGTCCAGCAGGCCATGGAGCAGGAAATGGACAAAATTCAAGACCATCAGCAAAGGATCAAGCAGGTTTTTGATAAGAAAGACAAGAAGGAAGAATTTCGGATAAGAGACCTGGTGCTGAAATGGGATGCTCCTAAACAAGATAAGGGCAAGCATGACAAGTTTGAGGCCCTATGGATCGGGCCCTTCAAAATCTCTGAGGTTTTCTCAAATAACACATATCGGCTGCAGGATTTGGAGGGTCAAGAAGTTTTCAGCAGCTCAGTAAATGGGCATTTTCTTAAAAAATGTTTTGTCTGAGCCTTTGGTGGCTCCTATGTTTTGTAAATATTGTCCTTTATGTTCTTCATTTTTACTTTTATTGTTTCGGCTTAGTAAATGACTCCATAGCCCAACAACTAGGCACTGGAGCTGAAAAATGAGTCCTTAGAGCATCACAGGGACGACTCTATCCCCCATGGAGCCTAATGTTAGCAACATTACTTGTCTTCAGTATTGGGATATCCAGGTCTGCAGGTTGCACGAGGAGCGCCCAAGCGCAACGCATAGAATAAGTCCTTTTCAGACTTAAAATAAAACGAGCGGGCAAAATTATAGTATCAATGGTTTGGATCCATCCATATGAGCAGATCAACGACCGGCGGAAAATCGCGGATAGCAGAGTTGCGCCAAAATTAGCGTAAATAGATCGCGCCCATATTATATGCAGGGAAGAATAGTAGCCATCCATCTAAAGGACGTGTGGCACAAGATCCAGTCACATCGGCTTTTTGACAGTCGCAAGCTCAAAGGGTGAAGGTTTTATGTCGTTGGACATTTGAAAACCCCGAACCCCGAAAGCGTCGAAAGTGTCGAAGGTCAGGCCCGCAATATCACGGAGCATTCAAAGATGTCCATCCAAAGGGGACACCTGGCGGCCGATTGAGCCATCTCGGCATTTCGTCCATCACGACCCCAAGCCGCAAGGAGTAGCTCTGTCATATCCCCGATGCACAAGGTGCTGGGATTGTCCATGACTTGGGCCCACAATATCACCGAGTGAGTTTCAGGATCGTCAGATCTCAGAGGGACGCGTGGGCACCAAATTGAGCCATCTCAACATTTTTCTCATCGCGATTTAAAAAAAGCAGGGATTAGCTCCTTCCCATTTGTGAATGTCAAAAGTGCCTTGGGAATAAGCACATGGTCACAGCCCGCAATCACTTGGGGAAAGAAAGGAGCTGTGTAAAGAAGGCCAAAGGCACTGAGTTCAGTTACACAAGGGATCATCGCGATCTCCAGGTGCCATCGGATCCGATCTCAATGTTGTTTCTCGCTTGGAGTAAATGAAGGCAAGAACGGGTGGTTGAAGCCTCCTTTCATTCATTAAGTGTGGGGAATGGAGGGTCTGGCAAGCGGACTGCTCGAAGAGGTCCTACGTATCGATTTTTTCAAAAGAAGCCATGCCAAAATCCTCTACTAGACAGAGAAGTCTGCGTACGCTAGCCCAACACTTAATGGTTCAGCTACCCTCCTTGCAGGAGCCATGCGTAGTTAAGGTGGTGCTTGAAGAAAGATATCAGTACAAGTTTGACTGAAGGGACACCAAGCCTTGGGTGACTGGGCACGCCTCCGTGAGGTGAATTTTCCTGAGTATATAGACTCAATCTTTGTATTTTTGTAAGACATCAATGGTTGAGCAAAGTCCTGATTGTAAAGTTTTGGTGAAGCGTTGGTCGCTCTGGTTAATGTATATGGCATTTGAGACTTCTTACTTTATGGATGTCACCCTCTTTTCCATCTCTTTGTTTACTCTGTTAGAACAACTCAGAATTGGAGGATCCAGTCGAGTTGTAGCTGTTATAGGATGATGTAGGTTAGATCACTATAACAGTTACATGGTTTCTAATCAGTGTTAGGACCATATATTGTACCCTTTTTGCCCATATTTTTTCCATGGTTATACTCTCCATCATCTATATTTAGACTTATATTATCATTCCACTTGATCATTCCAAGGTACATAACGTCCTTTCTCATTACTACACGTTTAATTTGTTTTGCATGATATTTTACATTACTTTTGGT
>JASDQU010011462.1:222830-257906 GCA_032191745.1 Picea mariana | reverse complement strand
TTTCTTTCCTGTGATCTAATTCAGAACTTCAGTTCACTTCAGCAATCATAGATAGAATGATTTCTTTACTACAACACTAAATGCTTTTGGAATTGAGCATATACAGTGCGTGGCTATCTTTGAAACAAAATAATTCCCTGGGTTGATAATTTATGTTCCACTTGGTTGTTTAAAATTAATTAAGCAATTATAGTGACCAACAATCAGTTCCTGTGTTTTTCTTAGCGCTGAACAACTTGGAATTGAAGGATTCAGTTGAGTCACCCCTCAGCTCCTTGAAGCTCTGGACCAAGAGGATCTTGGCTTCTGAGTTTTTCACCCTCAAGCTTCCGAAGGCCTGTCGCCCAAGGTAGTCTTGCTCTCTCTTCTCACAAGTCTTCCATCTACCACCCTTTAATCCATTTACTGACTGAAGTTGGATCAAGACCTCCCTTGCTTTCTACATACCAGGCCCGGTTTCCTGAGTTAAAGCTATACCTTCTCGAGTCTATACCAATCGATCACCCCATTAAACAAATCGTGAAATAAAACTGATGGGCGTTGGGCTCTGCTCCTGCAAGCAATCCAGGGGTGACTTCTGATGCTAACACCTTATTTACTTGTTCTTCTTTTCTTTCATTTATTTTCCAAACCTTTCTATATCTGACATCCTTCTTTTTCTTTGTATTTTTTTCTTGATCTCGTTTTGTTGTCAATATTGCAATCTCTGGGACCTAGTATTTGTTCACTTGTTCTTCCTATTTTCTTATCCATACTTTCTTATATCTGATATCAGTGTTCTCTTTCATGGAAGTATCGATCATTCTTCTACAATCACAACTTATGTGTCCATAGTTATGAAATTTGTAATATTCAATGTTACGTGGGGCCACATAGGAATTTCTTTCTTGAAAGTTTCTTTTATAATCCCTACAATATACAACCTTATGTCCAAAGTTAGTACAATAAAACCAATGACCATAAAATAAATTTGCATACTTGGGACTGAATGATCTTTTTTGTGGTGTAGTCCTTCTGAATTTCTGCTTGACTGATCATGATCATGATTGAAGCTTCTTTGTGTCTTGAACATGCATGGTCTTCTTGACTATGTATCTTTATTAGTTTTCTTATATTCTGGTTGACCATGATTCATTCCTTTGAGTACTTTTGCATAACTGTTTCTATTTTCTTCATTCTTCTTTTCTAGCAACATAGAGTGCTTTTCTTCATTCTCTACAATTGATGTGGAAATTTCTATCTCTTCAATGTTCTTGTTGAGCTTGACGATTTTGACTCTTAGTGTGACAACTTCTTCTTCAAGATTCTCAACTTCTTCTTCTTTCTTCATTATCTAAGACTTCACGACCTGTTCTGTTCTCTTTGCTTCTTCAAGTTGGATTTTCAATGTAATTATTTCTTCTTCCAGTCTTCTCTCTTCTTGACCAAACTCTTCCTCAAGTTGGTTTAAGTCATTGGTTATTTCCTTTAGATGATCCATCAACGTATTTTCTCTCTTTTATGCTTCTTCCTTTTGTGATTCTATGTTGGATTCTAAACATTTCTTTTGATATTCTAGAGTTTCTTCAATTCTTCTGGCCTCTTCTAGTTGATCTCTTAAATTCTTGAAGACTTGCTGATCTTTTTCAGAACCTTGAACACTTTTCTTTTGCTTCATCAATTCTTTCTTGGATGACTTGTTTTATTCTCTTTCTTTCTTTAGATATTCAATTGCATTGATCAATTTTTCTCCGTAATCAACTTTTGCTTCTTCATACTCTTCCTCTTCTGAATCTGTCTAACATGATGAACATCTTTCTTCTTGTTCTGTATCTGCATCTTCTTTGGCATTTTCTGAATATGCGATGGGTGAAGAATATATGTCATGTAACTTATCCCAAAGTTCTTTGGCTGATGAACATTTACCAACCTTTTCTCTTACCGGATTAGGTAATCCATTCTAGATGAAATCCATTGCTATTTTGTTATTCTTCTTCAATTCCTTCTTTGCTGCAATCTTTTCCCTTTTTGAAGTATCATATCCTGTAACAACTGATAGACAAATATAATGTCCCTGTTCCTCTAAAAATAATTTCATCCTTCTGCTCCACATATCATACTTAAAACCATTCTAACCATTAAACATTGGTACTCCATTCTCAGAATAATCCATGATCTCCTTCCAATGGTTAAACTATTTCATGAAGGAACCGAATCTGATATCAATTGTAATAGAGCAATGCAATCCTTTTTCACCACAAAATGCAAGTGTCATATCAATGTATCATTATCATCCAATAGTTGCAGAGTAAATAAACAATGAACAAATGAACAATCACACACATACACTGTACACCAGTGTTTTACATGGAAACCCAAAGTGGGAGAAAACCACATAATGCTTTTTCTTATATGTCTTTAAGAATTACATTAATTCAAAGCACCAACTTTCTTTGTTTTCTAGTTGCAACTGGAAGCAGGATCCAACCCCCTAGTTCCTTAAGTTACAACCTGAGGGAAGCTCTAGCTCCCCAATTCTCTAGCTACAACCAGAAGGAGGCTACAACCCCCTATGTTCTCCGGCTACAATCGGAAGGTGGCTACAACCACCTATTCTTTCCCTGTACAAATTCCCTGGTATCTAAGTAGAATGATGGAACCACTGTCAAACTATCACTGTGAGATATACTGTTGTAAACCTGTACCAATCAACCTGCACCAAATAACCTGTACCAATAACCTGAACCATGCATCAACCATGCATCAACCTGTAATCAACCTGTACCATAAACAAGTGCATCAACCATGCACCAACCTGTACCTCAACTTTTACCATGAATAAGTGCATCAACCATGCACCAAACCTGTACGAATAACCTGTCACAAGAACCTATCCAAACAAACTATCACAACAACATGTCTCATCAATCTTATCAACCAAATCATATCTACTCACAAATATCAATCACCAATACAACTCTCAAATATGTGCATCAACCAAACATAACACAACAACCCATAATCATGACCAAGAACAATATGCGCTTCTAATAATATACCAATACAACTATGCTACATCATCCAGAAACCATGTGTCAAAAATAATACTAACAAGTGCCTCCAACCATGTACCAAGTATGTACCAATCATTTATCAACTACTCATCAACTATGACTCATCAAGATGTACCAACATCATCGACTATACACCTCATGTATGTGCCAAATCATCAATTACTTGTCTCAACCATGTACCCAACATGTACCTCAACCAAAAGCCCTCATCAATTTCATCATCTAAATCTGATTTGTAACTATGTAATGGACTTGGTGTATATGATCACATACCTACAAAACTTCCTTAACTTTAACAACAAGAGACTAACATTTTCATCAAACTTTACTTTAGTCTCACATGACTAGTTTTTGATTAGTCAACAACCCTAACTTGAAAAAATAATAACTATGTACCTGTAATTAATAAAGATATGAAAATAGTACACAATGTTCTTAAGTGTGTTTAATGCAATTCCTTCAGGTGTCACTACTTGGAACCTCTCAGAAAAGGAGTTATAGAAAAAATGGCATACCTTGTTAAATTCTGGCTTATTCTAGAGAGCGAACTTGTAGAGCGTGCACTGCACATAATATTTGTTGTATGGATCTGAAAATTGTACACATAATAATGCATACTATACTATAACCAACACATTTGGTCTTATTGAATTTGGATCTGTTATGAAGAATTTATGATGTTTTTACCCAAAACACTGGTTTTAGACTAGTTTCAGGACTAGCCACAAACCCTATTTTCCACAGAGTGTAACTCCAAAAATACAACAACCCACAAGCTGAAATTCGTACCACAACTACTTGGATATGTTTCCTAAATGGACTCCAAATTTCATGGTCTGAATCATTCTTTAAAAAAAGGTATTTCAAAAATGGTGAGATGACCTGTAAATAACATACCTTAGAAAGCATCTTCAAAAGAATTTATCCTCCCTTTAATTTCAGCCTTCTTTACTTCACCTTCCCTCTGAAATTCGACTTAGATATCCTTTGGTTACCTCAGTCACCTGTAGATATTCAATATGCTCAAGTGTGATTAAAATGGGAGAACCTTGTCTCTTATTTATACGTTCATGTACCTTCCTCAAGGGGTTACCTTTTAACCATCTTAACCCAATTTCCTTATTTTAGAGCTAACCCACTTCTAACCACTTTCGATAATTAGAAAGTTCTCCATTTAATTTATTATTTAAATAATCCTCCTTGACTTTGTCACTTCAGTTTATTATTTAAATAATCCTCTTTGACTTTGTCAGTTCACTTTATTATTTAAATAATCCTTTTTGAATTTGTCACTTCACTTTATTATTTAAATAATTTCTTCTTTGCAAGCACTTTGACTTCTTTGACCTTTTAGGGCTTCAAGTCAACATATGAGGGTCCTCCAAATTCATAAGGCCATAACTCTTAAACCGTGAGGAGTTATGTGACGTTCCACATACCACCAAAAATGGAATGACATGTAATATTCATCTAGAATGTTCGTACATGCAAATATATCAAAAATCATACCATTATACATCAAACAAACTTGGGTCCATTACCCAAACCTGGGTTCTCCAACTTCACATGGCCATAATTCTCTAACCATGAGGAGTTATGTGATGTTCCACATACCACCAGAAACGGAATGACATGTAATACCCATATAGAATAGTATTACCTTCAAATATATTAAAACTCATACCATTATACATCAAAACAAACTTGGGTCCATTACCCAAACCTTTGTGGTACTGGAATTTGATACCGGACTTTCTCCAAGGGTTGACATCAATCACTATGTGTTGCAGACCCCCGACCCTCAGGCCGAGATCTGCACTAGGATCGTTCTTCTTTGAATCCGTAGAACCAAAGAATTTCTTTCGGGCCCTCACTGGAACCCCATGAATCTGATCCAAAGGTCCTTCGAAAACCCCACCTGTGCGAACAAGCACTAGGCGCGAGCTTCACCTTCTCCAGCAACCATGGCGCTATGGTTGTACCGAGATTCCGGTAACTAGGAGTTTGAGATGCAGTAGCCCAAACCAATGGTCACTCCATTAACCGAATTCCAGAACCGTTCAACTCTTTTCGGTATTTTTTGAACCGAGAGTTCACGATGCAATGACTCAGCAATCTCGCCTCTTCTGCTTCCCGAACCTCAAAATGCCAAAACACCGAAACGGGCTCAACGACTATGGCTCGTGCTATTTCTCCAAATTTTTTCAGGGTTTTGTGATTTCACGTGTCAGGACTCCACGTCTCTGGCCTCTTGACCAGCCGGGTCCCAAAATGCCAAAATTTGCCCATGCACGGCCCACTTTTTGGGATTTCGTAATTCGCAATTTCACGATTTCGGCTCCAGATGGTTCTTGGCCCTTCGATCTCCCAGACCCCGAAATGTTGGAATGCCAAACTTTGAAATGGATGCTTCCTCTGTGACCACATCCCTACTCCAAGGACACGTTGCCTTTCGCGACTTTGGGGTTTTCAATGCAAAGTGCCCCAACTCCTTGTCATCGGAATTTCTGAATTGTCGAACCTCGAACTGCGAAATGATGAAATCCCATTCCAAAAGGTTTTAGCGGCTCCTGCTGCTTCTTATCTAATGACTCACAATGTTTCACACTTCTTCCATGAAGTGCCTCCACCGTCCGTTCAGTTCTTCTACTACGCCACCTCTACAGGTTTAACCTCAATGTAGTTTTCCTTGATCTTGTGATCAATGGTTATCTGTGCTACTGATCCAACAATAGCTGTTACTCATTCCTGAGCATGTGCTTATTCCCTTCCTCTTGGAATATTTTCAAAGTCTCAAAGGCCTCGACCTTTGCTTACTCTTTGAGCTCGATTTGACTTTGATGAACTCGCCTTTGTTCTAGAAACGTTGTCCCTCCTAAGATTTGTCGACTGTGAAATCTCAAAGGGTTTCTCGACCTCTGTACTCCTTGCAAGATCCCTGCACAAAACTGTGCTATCCATCCTGAGATTTTCCTACTCGAACCTCGAAGGGATTTGACCCTTCTATGTCCTCAAAGGGAACTCTGGTGTCCTCCTGACAACCTTCTGCTCAAGCCCTCCTTGCTGAGCTTAATAGAGTATTCAGTAACTCTGTGAGTGTCTCTCCTTGAAACTTCTCTTATCTCTCAAAACTCAAACAAGAGTTCCTTTTGTGCAAGCTTGCACCAACTCAATGCCCACCTGGCAGAGTTCTCCAAAATCCTCAGTGACTTTGTTTTCTGTCTAAACTCGAAATAGAGTTCTTCTGTGCACTCTATGCACTTTCTCAATGCCCTCCACAGAACCTTTAGTGATTCTATTATCTCTATGCCTTCCTCTGCACAGTCCTACCTCCAAGGTATTCAACAACCTTGAGGTTTCTTTCTGGGTATAATACTTCCTTTGGTGCGCCCTCCTGGCACAACTCTGTCCAAATTCCACAGAATTCAGAAGTGCACTCTAGACACTGGCTTAATGCATCCTATGTATTTGCTCAATGTCCTCCTGGCAGAGCCTTTACAGAATTCTCAGCAATTCTGCTTCTCCTCTCTGTGCTCTCCTCTCCACGGTTCTTCCTTCAGGGTGTTCAACAACCCTGAGGATTCTTCCTTGAGTCAATGAATTCAACTAGTGCGCCCTTCTGGCATGTCTCTGTCTGAACTTCCACAGTGTTAAGAAGTGCACTCCTTGCACTATCTTGTAGAACCTGCAATATTCTATCATGCAACCCCTTGCATGAAGCCACAAAGAACCCAAACCCGAAATAAAAGAACTCTCAGATAGATAATTCTATATGTCACCTGCAGATGGAACCTATCACATACATATACAACATATCATGAACCCATAAAGACATTCATCAGCATACACAAAATAATATGCAGGAAAAACTGCTCTATTTGTATTAATATGAAATGCCTCTTTACAATGTGAGCTCAAACTGCAATAGAGTCTCAACTCTCCTCTCCTATATCAACTATTCTCTTCTCCTCTCTTCCTATCTACTATGTCTGAACTAAATCTAGATATAAAGAAGATATTTTTACAAAAGAGGGGCTCCTCGAGCGCTTCCCTCCATCCTCACCAACTCTCATTAATTACAATGAATTACATTGAATGGCTGTCTAGTCTGAATCAGATCTAGATCTCATCCTTACAACCATTTAAGGAAACCTTTATATAAATCCTGCGCACATGCATGGATTTTTCTCTACCAGCCTTACAACATTTAATACAAAATTCAAATTTTGAAAATGAAAAGGTTGCGTCTCTCTCTCTCCTCCATTAAATGCACGCTTGATGTGTTGGCTGGTTGGCACGTAGTTGGCTTGGAGCGATGCTCCTGCTCATACTCCTCAGCTGCAAAAATCATGAGCTCCTACTCATGAGATTCTCAGCATGGCTGTCGAAATCCACCTGGATCCCAAATAGTTCTCTGGAGCTGCCCATCTGCTCCTCTGCTTCGTTGTTACTACTGCATTTGTTGTCCTGCTGCTATGGCAGGTTCTCCTCTTCTCAGCTCCTCCTCTACTGCTGACCTTGACATCAACCTTCTAATATTCTCAATCTCCTCATCCAACTGCTCCCATGGCTGGCTCTCCTTTTGCATCCTGCTCTGATGCACTTCTTCCCTGCAAATGGGTAGATCAACTAGATCTCCCATGCTATCTTCTTCCTCTATGGCCTCAACTTGCCACCCTGCTGCAAAATTCAGTTATGTAGTCTGATCACTGAGTCTCTTCTCAGCTTCCCCTTCTAACAGCTTTGCTTTTGCCAGCTCTCCTAATGGTGCATCTCCAGCTTTTTCCAGCTACTCCTCACACTAGAAATCTGATTCACCTTCTGTTGCATCTCTCAGTAGTGCAGTTATCATCTGTCCATCCCCCCAGCTGAAAATTCTGAGCGATTCCTCGAAATTCTCTTTCGTTAACATCTGCATGACTGTCTACTCTCGGCAGTCATCTACTAGCTCTGGATTGTTCAACCAATCCTCCAACATCTCTAAGTCCTTCTCCCATGGAGTGAGCATGTTATCTTCATGCTCTTCTTCTACCATCAACTTCAATGCTACAGGTGTCTTTGTTTCAACTACCTGGCTGAAATCTTTGAGCCATCCTTCCGAATGCTCATCTTCTTCTCCTTCTACTGGGGTATCTCCTGATGTCTTCCACAATTCTTCTTTCGTGACAGTTTCTTCTGGCTGTCCTACTTCCTCTACTACACCTTCATCCTGTGCATCAGCCTCCACTTGGCTGCTTGGTATGAATACTCTTATCCCTCCAATCATCAGAATGCTCTTCTGATCCTCCTTCTGGATGGTGCACGTTTTTAACTTGTCATCATCTTCATTCACATGGTCTGCAAAACCACATGAATCTTCACTTATCAACACTCCTTGCTGACCTGAACTCACTCCTGAGTCCCTGAGACTTTCAGACAGTCTCACTTCTTTTCCCCTACCCACCTGGTAGTTTACGAGATCATCCAGTGATCTCAGTTCATCCTCAACGTCACTGAGATTTCTCCCAGTCTCTGGTTCACATGCATGAATCATCTCCTCTATGTCCCTGAGGATTTCCACATACCTCAGCCACCTCCTCAACAACCTTCATTGTCTTCTGGCCAAAAATTCTTTGACTGGCCATTTCACCTTTGATTTCATGGGCCATTCATACACCCAATGTGGCTTTGCATCCTGCTGCATCCGCAGTGTAAGCTCTTCCATTCTCACCCTTATCTCAGTGAGTTCCAGATTCATTTCAACCTTTCTCTTCATCTGTTGGTGATCCTCTTCTTCCACCACGCTCATGGAATTTAGTAGCCATATCTACCTTCTGTCTAGCCTCCTAGCAAACTTATGGATCACTCTATGCTTGAGAGCATCCCCATGTCCTCCTACAGCTCACATGGATGTCTATTGACTGTTGCACACTTGCAAACAAACACCACAGAGCAACATTACTCTGTCTCCTCCTTCACCTACTGTCTCCTTCGCCTGAAGTCTACAGACGAAAATATCAGCTCTAATACCAAACTGTCACAGACCCCTAACCCTTAGGCCAAGATCCACACCAGGATCGTTCTTCTTTGAATCCGTAGAACTGAAGCAGTTTTTTCAGGCCCTCACTGGAACCCCACGAATCCGATCCACAGGTCCTTCGGAAACCCCACCTGTGTGAACAAGCACTAGGCACAAGCTTCACCTTCTCCAGCGACAACAACACTATGGCTGTACTGGGATTTCGGTAACTGGGAGTTTGAGATGCAGCGGCCCAAACCATTGGTCACTCCATTCCCCGAATTCCAGAACCGTTTAGGTCTTTTTCGGGATTTCACGAACCAAGATTTCACGATGCAATGACTCCATAATCTTGCCTCCTTTGCTTCCCGAACCCTGAAATGCCAAAACGCCGAAACGAGCTCAACAGCTCTGGCTCGTGCTATTTCTCCAAATGTTTTTGGGGTTTCACAATTTCGTGAGTCAGGACTCCACGTCTCCCGACTCTTGGCCTCTTGACCACCTGGGTCACAAAATGATGAAATCTACCTGTCCACAACCCACTTTTTGAGATTTTAGAATCTGTGATTCCGTGATTCCAGCTGTAGACGGTTCTTGGTCCTTCGATCTCCTGGACCCTAAAATGCCAGAATGCCGAACTCTGAAATGGCTGCTTCCTACGTGACCATAACCCTGCTCCAAGGACACGTCGCCTTTCGCAACTTCAGGGTTTTCAATGCAAAGTTCCCTAGCTCCTTGTCATCAGGATTTCTGAATTGCTGAACCTCGAATTGCCAAAATGCCGAAATCCCACTCCAAAGGGTTTCAGTGGCTCCTACTGCTTCTCATCCAATGGTTCACGATGTTTCTCACTTCTTCCATGAAGTGTCTCCATCATCCGTTCAACTCTTCCACTACGCCACCTCTACAGGTTTAACCTCCGCGTAGTTTTCCCTAATCTTGTGATCAATGGTTATCTGTGCTATTGATCCAACAATAGATGTTACTCCTTCTTGAGCATGCGCTTCTTCCCTTCCTCTTGGAAGATTTTTAAAGTCTCAAAGGCCTCATCCTTTTCTTCCTTTTTGAGCTTGATTTGACTTTTATGAACTCGCCTTCATTCTAGAACCATTGTCCCTCTTGAGCTTTGTCGAATGTGAAACCTCAAAGGGTTTCTCGACCTCTTCACTCCTTGCAAGATCCCAGCACACAACTGTGCTATCCATCCTGAGATTTTCCTGCTTGAACCTCTAAAGGATTTGACCCTTTTGTGTCCTCAAAGGGAACTCTGGTGTCCTCCTGACAACCTTCTTCTCAAGCCCTCCTTGCTGAGCTTAACAGAGTATTCAATAACTCTGTGAGTGTCTCTCCTTGACACTTCTCTTATCTCTCAGAACTCAAACAATAGTTCCTTCTGTGCATGCTTGCACCAAATCAATGCCCACCTGCAGATTTCTCTAGAATCCTCAGTGACTTTGTCTTCTCTCTAAACTTGTAATAGATTTCTTCTGTGCACTCTATGCACTTGCACAATGCCCTCCACAAAACCTTTAGTGATTCTGTTATCTTTGTGCCTTCCTCTGCACAGTCCTACCTCCAAGGTATTCAACAACCTTGAGGTTTCTCCCTGGGTCTAATACTTCCTCTGGTGTTCCCTCCTAGCACAACTCTATCCAAATTCCATAGAATTCAGAAGTGCACTCTATACACTGGCTCAATGCATTTGCTCAATGCCCTCCTGGCAAAGCCTTTACATAATTCTCTACAATTCTACTTCTTCTCTCTATGCTCTCCTCTCCATAGTTCTTCCTTCAAGGTGTTCAACAACCCTGAGGATTCTTCCTTGAGTCAATGACTTCAGCTTGTGTGCCCTTCTGGCACGTCTCTGTCTGAACTTCCATAGAATTCAGAAGTGCACTCCTTGCACTGGCTTGTAGAACCCGTAGTATTCTGTCATGCAACCCCTTGCATGAAGCCACAAAGAACCCAAACCCGATATCAAAGAACTCTCAGATAGATAATTCTATCTGTCACCTGTAGATGGAACCTATCACATACATCTACAACATATCATGAGCCCATAAAGACATTCATCAACATACACAGAATAACATGCAGGAAAAACTACTCTGTTTTTATTAATATGAAATGCCTCTTTACAATGTGAGATCGGACTGCAATAGAGTCTCAACTCTCCTCTCCTATCTCATCTATTCTCTTCTCCTCTCTACCTCTCTACTCCATCTGAACTAAATCTAGATACAAAGAAGATCTTTTTACAAAAGAGGGGCTCCTCGAGCACTTCCCTCCATCCTCACCAACTCTCATTAATTACAATGAATTGCATTGAATGGTTGTCTAGTACGAATCAGATCTATATCTCATCCTTACAACCATTTAAGGCACCCTTTATCTAAAGCCTGCACACATGCATGGCTTTTTTCTACCAACCTTACAATATTTAATACAAAATTCAAATTTTGAAAACGAGAAGGTTGCGCCTCTCTCTCTCCTTCATTGAATGCACGCTTGATGTGCTGGCTGGCTGGTGCGTAGCTGGCTTGGAGTGATGCTCCTGCATCACTATGGATTGACATCAATCTACAATATCACTCTCCAATGGTTGACATCAATGAAAACCAACAGTCCATACCAACTGTCCATCAACCTAAGTCAACTATCTGACATTTCCATTTCTTCACGCTTTGTACCAACACATACAACTCTCTATCATATGTAGGATAACTACAAACAACCTTAGTAAATGTTTCAGAGTGAAGTCAAATTGTGTTATGTTGTTTCATCAGGAATTCTCCCATGGTATATGCACGGGAATCAGTTTCAATATCGAATGATTGTTGTAGGTCAGGTAGAGCTAGCACTGGTGTGGTGCTGATCTTTTCCTTCAAAGTGTCAAAGGGTTTTTGTTTTCTTCCTCCCCACTTGAAGACCCGTTTCACACTGGTTAAGGAATGGAAAGGAGATGCAATGTAGGAGAAGTTAGCATTGACGTTTCTTCAATATTGAACTGCCCCTAAGAAGCTTCTAACTTCTATAATTGATGTTGGCTTAGGACAGTTTACAATAGCTTCAACTTTGGAAGGATGTATCTTTAGTTGACCACTCTATACAATATGATCTAAGTAAACCAATGAGGTTTTTCCAAATTCACATTTGGACAGTTTTACATACATTTTTCCCCTTTGCAAAGTGTCCATCACTTTCTTTACATGATTCACATGATCCCCCAAAGTTCTACTGAAGACAATAATATCATCCAAGTATACAATTACAAAGTCATCTAAGAATGGTCAAAATACATTTTCCAAACAAAATTGTCTTTACTATCTCCCACTACAGTTGTTGACTTTCTGACTAATGCTTCTGCCATTTCCTCACTCATATAAAAAATAGAAGAACCAAGATCATCTTCTACAACATATATAGGATGATTAGTGGGATTATTGTGATCACTTACCAAATAAGCCAACCTAACTTCTCTATATAATCTCTGTTGCTCCCTACCAAAAAGAGGTATGGTTGCATAGCTAAGGTCCATCTATAAAGTACCACCTACCTTTTTAGCCCAAGATCTTGAAAGAATCATTGCAATTTTTGGTGGTATGTTAGCCACGATAACATCTAATACCACACTCTTCATAGGAAATTAGGAAAGAGTAACAACCACATATTTCATAACTCCAAGGCATTTGACTTTCTTGGAGTCAAAAGAATATAGATCATCATATGGTCTAGTAATGTCTAATCCTATTTCTTCCATCACCACCTTAGGAATTACATTATGTGAGGCACCAGAATCTATTAAGAAATTGTGCAATATCTTGTCATGGATATTTAATGAAATGTAAAAAGGTGGAGAGGCATCAATTCTATCTTCAATGTGAGGTCCAATAGTTATAGCAGGGTTTTCATCTTTTAGATTGACAGTATCTGAAAAGGTGACATGAGCTGGAGCCTGTAGAGCCTTAAGGATGGTCTTTCTGAAAGGTTCTATTTTCATGAGTTCTAATAATGGCACTGAAATCTTGATTTTGTTGATTTTGTGTTCTAAACTGAAAGTAGAAACATTTCTATCTGGTTCCTTTATGTCAATAGTACTATCCTTGGCAGGTTGTTTCAATGATTGATCAACTTGGATCTTGGGAACACCTTTGATAACTCCTGTCTTAACTAGAGTAATGGCCTTCTTTATGGAAACATGTGTATCAACTTTAGGTTCTTTTAAACCAGATATGAGATTGTATTTTTTCCTTTTAGTCTCCTATTGGACGATCTCATCTTCATCCCCTTCTTCAAACTGATTTGCAATCAAAGCATCTTCATAATCCTTTTGTGTCACATGTAGAGGAGATGATTCAGAATCATTCAAATGAACTGCAGGGTCTTCTTCTGTATCATCCTCATCCTCTTCCTCATCTACCGCATTATTCTAAAAAGGAGTTAACACCTTTTGGTCATCCTGGTTTTTTCTTTCTCTTGGTAAGATTTGAGGTACATTGTTTGGTCTCCGGAACTGATTTGGATTTTTGTAACCACCCTCCAGTGGAGGTCTATTGGGTTGTTTTTGTTCTATCTTCAACCTTGCCATTTTAGATGTCAGAGTTTTCATCATCTTAGCCATTTCATCCATTTTAGAGTCATATGTTGAATTAGAAGATGAAGGCAATTCTTCCTTTTGCTTTGTTATGTCTCTTTCATTTCTACACTTCAATTTGTCTGTTGCTAATATGTTTGATTCTACCTCAATAACAACATCTTGCATCAGGCTGAGGGAAGTAGTTATTATTTTCCTAAGCAAAAAGGAAAATTCGACATCGAATACATTGGAAAAAGTGATTTTAGTTGATGTCTCTGAAGGTTTTATCTCCTCTGAAGTCTTACCATACATCTGGTTGAACCTTTTGGTAAAATCAGGTATTGATTCACCTTGTTTCCTCCTTAAAACACCAAATTTTGGTGATGTAGTATAAAAACTCCTTCTTGTCTGCCCAGTGTTTAAGAAATGCATCATCTAAGGCTACAATGTTAGCTATTTAATTAGGAGGAAAACTCCTGAACCACTTTCTTGCTTCCCCATTTAGACTTTGTACGAATAGTCTCATCCACACATCAACATGCTCTACATTGAAATTATCTGCAAAACTATAAAATGAACTCAAATTCTCTTTAGCAGTAACTGATCCATCTCCATTGAATCTGGGAAAATATATCATATAATCATTTGGTGGAAAGGCATACATGACTTGTGGAAGAACCAAGGGTGCATACCTTGTTGCAACTATTTCATCCATTCTGTCTGTAGCCATATTAGCTATTTTTGGAGTTCTGGGAGTGAGTAATATTGGTAATGCTGAAGGAGAAGGTGTCCCTTGTGTATTAAAACCTATATGTATTGTCCCTGAGTCTGGATCTTTAATATATAAGGATTTCTCTTATGAACTAAGATCAACTAATGGGTTGAGAAATAGAGGATTCTCAAAGGAGAAATAATGTGATCTAAAATCCTCAGATTAGACAGATCCAAGAGATGAAGAAGGTGTCTCTGGTTCGTTCTTAATATTTTTGTTTTGACCTATCAAAGTTTTAGTCACAGGTAAAAAGTTTGGATACTCTCGTTAATGAATTCAGTAAGTAACTTCCACTGTTCTAGAGTTAATTCTGAAATAGTTGAAGGGAATGGAACTATATCAGACTCAATAACAGGTTTATTTTCACTTTTAGGATTTATGTCTTCATCTAATTGGGTTTTGATGATTTAAGATGATTTTCCTTGAGAACTTTATGAAGATAATTTTCCTTTTATGATTGAAGACTGACTGGAAAGAACTTTAGGTTTTATTAATAACTTTTCAGGATCTGGAATTGCTGCAACAGGCTCAAGATCTAGATTTTTTCTGGTTACTGGTCTCTTATTAGATGATGAAGAATTTAGAGGAGTTTTAGGTCCCTTACCTTCTCTTTTAGGAGCCAGAATTACCACAGAGGAGTCTCCATGTGAAATAATCACAGTTTTAAATAATTGTCCAAAATCTTGTTCACCACTAAGATCTGAATGTAAACTTGTCATTTCCCCAGGGAAGATCTCTTTGTTTCTTAGTCCCCGGCAACGACGCCAAAATGTTAGTCCCTAAAGTTGCACTTGACTGTGAGAGGGAAAGCTAGGGCACCATTTGTTTATTGCAAAGTATTTTTAAGGTTTTATGATTTGTTGTTTTTGTAGGGTGGTTGAAAACTGGTTCAAGATTACAACATTACATGAAAATCAAGATCAGAACATATCATATCCCATTGGGTGAATAATAGGTAGACACATAGATGGATTAAAATAATATAGGAAAAGGAATATGAAGTCTTCAATTTGTCAACTTCACATGAATTCTCATCTCAAAATGTCATAAAGAAACAAGACATTCATCTTGATATCAAAACTTGAAAAAGTTATCTCTACAACAAAATTTTTACTGTATAAATTAACAGTCAAGAATAAAAAAGCATTGCAATATGAATAATGAATTAAAGCATGAATAAATAAATAACAAAGTAGAAAAAGAGGGTCTAACCATCCATATACCTTTGCTATTAAGTGTCAAATTGAACATAAATTCCTTTTACAATGATCTTCATAAAAAGGTCCCTTGGATCTCCAAATTTTCGACCTTCACCTAGTCTTTCCTCAGTTTATTTAAACTATCTATACAACTTCCAGATCATATCATCTAGTATAGATTTAACGAATAGATTTGAATAGTATCTTACTACTAAGGTAGTTCACTAAAAATGAGTTTCTACAATCCCAAAATAGATCATAGCTCAACAGCTTGATATTGCAAAATATTTCCAGCATTTAAATTTGACTCTACAAAATAGGAATTTAGTTTGATCTTGTAAAACAGATCGAGGTCTTAGCATCTCACTGACCAAAAATGAGTAGCTTTGCCATATTTTTTGGAAAACATTTAAATCATAATTGTAGCATATTTCCATGTTACCTTTAGGATATAATCACAACAGTAGCTTTAGTATTTTTCTGTTTGAGCTTTGTGGTAAGTAGGACATTTTGCTAATAGAGTCTGAAATTAATCTCCCTAAGTTCTTTGAGAAATTACCTTTGCTCTTTCTTCTTATTTTTAAAACCTTGAATCCTTTCTTGCTGGCGAGAACTCCATTATTCTATCTGCGCCTTTTCTTTCTTTAATTGTCTTATTGTTTTATAAAATTCCTTGATCCTTTCTTTATCAGTTCTGATTTTAACTCTAAATCCAGAGCATTCTTCAAAAGGTGTTGGTTCATTCAAGTTTAGGGCCACTTTGGGTTTCTTTCCTTCAACTTGGTACTTTGAGACTAATCCCGAGCTATGTTGTTCATCAGAACTTGCTGAATCTATTGCTTAAGGCACATCTGATATGCGATCTGAGTCTTCAAGGTGACCCTGTTTATCCTGAGGGGTTTCACTGATACCTTTAGCCATCTCTTTAGGTTTTGCTAATCTGGTTGAAGCTCTCATTACAGGTCCTGTAGATGGTGAAATCATTCTTTTTCCTTTGTTGTCTGGCTTCTTAGGCAGTGAAGTTCTTTTTACCCTTTTCCTGGTACTTGCTTCAAAATTCTCAGAGTCATCTTCGATGACTATAACATTTTATTCTTTGATTGATGGATTAAACATGGCCTTTGACTTCAATCTATACTTGTTGGTGACCCTAGTAGAATTCCTTCTAGGTTTCTGTGATACAGACACACCTTTAACCCTTTTCCCTTTAGTTGCAGCACCACCTTTACTGGTTGATGGTATTTCAAACTTCACTGTAGTTTGAGTGTCAAGATCTTTATCTGAATCATTTTCCCCTTTAACAACTTCTTCAGAAAACGTTTCAATTTCTCGATTCCACCTAGGTATTTTACTTCTGCTCCTCCTAGTCACTCTGATATCAGACATCTTCTCTTTGACAGGGGTTTCATCAGAAACATCTCAACTCTGTGTAAGGGCCCTTCTCCCTTTGCCTTTCTTTTTCTCATTGGACTGAGTGATAGGGTTTAAAGATTGTGTGAGCCAGCTCCAGGGCCTCTGTAATTCATTCAAAGAAGACATGACTAAGGTTTTAATTAGAACTTGATGGAACATGCTGCTTTTAGCATTGGTGGAGAGTGACTTCACTTTCTTTGACATCTTTGTCAAGATTTGGAGTAGAAAATAAGGAATATTTAAAGGGTAATCACCATTTAAATGCATTAGTATCCTGATGTGGTAGATATAGACCAGTGAGAATCTACCTTTGTAGATGATATACCTGTGGATGACGATCAGAGCCATGTGCCATTCGGGTTGAATCCAGCTACGAGTTATTCCCCTTTTCCAATCGAGATTTTGCTTATCTAGAAGCAAGATTTGGTTTACAAATTCTGTAACCACATGTTCTTTCTTCCACCATATTTCCCCTCCAACCACCAACCTGCAGGCTTTTGTGATAGTTTGGTCTATTACTAGCATCAACATCTTACTGATCTCCACCTCGTGGCCATCAAAATTCAGAGCGAACTCCATGGAGACCTGCTCATCATAACCCTGAAAAGTGGTCAGGAATTCAAACCACCCTATGTCTCTCAACCTTTGAGCCATCTGAGGATAGGCTTCAAGAAGTTTGGCACCCTCTGGTTCTATTTTGACAACCTGTCTGCTCTTCTTGGGCACCATCAAAACTCAATTCTGCAACTTGCGCCCTCAGGCTCCAAATTTACCACCTGCAATTGTTAGTGTATATCGTTCCTCTGAATGAATACCTGCATTTGATTTAGCAAAATCGAACCAGTATAATATAACGATCATGGGTGATTTAAAAATGAATCATGCGTGGGTACACAACAGTTGAATTATGAAATGGTTGAATTTGCAAATGATTTCCAGGCTTTTGTGGATGCATGCAAACTCTCAACCCATGATTTGTGTCATCATAACAAAATTTGGATGGAAGGTGCATATCAAGGCATGATTATTTGGCACTACAGGAATACCCTTATTCCCGTAGCGGTATTAATGACTTAACAAAATTTGAAAGTTTGAAATTCAAACAGGCATAAATGGTGACACCTCGTTTTAAAACCATATCTTTCAAAATCAAACTTAAATAAACTATCCAAAAATTGTAATGCAACCGTAAGATTCTAAAAAAAACAAAAATAAAATCAACTAGAAACAGAAAAATGAAGTGTGGGTAAGAAGGGTTTTAGGATAAGTTTTCTCACTAAACGAAGACAAAATTAGAGACTAACAGGATCATTGATAAGAATTCCAAAGTATTTGAAGATATTCCCAAAGGTCTTCCACCCACTCAAAATCATGATCATGAAATTCACCTAATTCCTGGGAGTGTTCCTCCTAACATCAGACCATACATAGACCCTTATGCCCAAAAGAGTGAAATTGAGCACATGGTTGAAGAAATGTTAGAGGCTAACATTATTAGACCTAGCCAAAGTTCTTACTCTGCACCAGTGGTAATGGTATTCGATAAAGATAGCTCATGGTGTATGTGTCTAGATTATAGAGAGCTCAATCAGATCAGTATTAAAGATAAGTTTCCTATTCCCCTCATTGATGAATTGTTAGATGAACTACATGGAGAAATCTATTTCACAAAATTGGATCTTTGTTCAAAGTATCATCAGATTAGAATGAAGGAAGAAGATATCCCAAAAACAACATTCTGAACTCATGAAGGCCATTATGAATTTTTAGTCATGCATTTTGGCCTTACAAATGCACCTTCTACATTCCAAGGGTTGATGAATTTCATTTTCAAGCCCTTCCTTCGAAAATTTGTGTTAGTATTTTTTTATGATATAATAATCTATAGCAAGTCTTGGGAGGATCATGTGTGACATGTTGACAAGGTGCTACAACTAATAAAGGAGCAACAACTATATTCCAAACCATCCAAATGTTTCTTTGGAGTGAAGGAGGTAGAGAATTTGGGTCATATTGTATCTCATGAAGGTGTTAAGGTAGACCCTAACAAGATTAAGGACATGATGGATTGGCCAATTCCAAAAACATTGAAGAATCTTAGAGTATTTTTGGGTTTGACAGGTTACTACCACAAGTTTGTTCGGTACTATGGAAGAATAGAAACACCTTTAATGACACTAACTATGAAGGATGCATTTTCATGGAATCTAGAGGAAACTAAAGCTTTTGAACAACTTAAAGAGGTGATGTGAAAATCTCGTGTCTTGACCACTCCAGACTTCACAAAAACCTTTATTGTGGAATGTGATGCCTCGGGAAATGGAATTGGTGTTGTCCTAATGCAAGAAGGAAGGCCTCTGGCTTTTGAAATTTGACCATTCAAGGGAAAGGACTTACACAAACCCATTTATGAGAAGGAAATGATGGAAATACTACATGCATTGAAGAAATGGTGTCCTTACCTAATAGGTAGGAACTTCAAGGTCAAAAATGATCATGATAGTTTTAAATAATTCTTGGAACAAAGACTATCTTCAGAAGAACAACAAAAATGGGTAACCAATATATAGGGTTATGATTTTGAAATCTTCTATAAAAAGGGGAAGAAAAATGTTGTGGTAGATGCACTCTCAAGAAAGGATGAATATGTTGAGGACTTTCTCTATGTTATCTCGATCATACAATCCGATTGGATAATAGAAGCAAGGGATGAATGGAAGAATGATGAAAAAATGTGAACTCTCATTCAAAGGTTGTAGTAGGATTCTAGTGCATCAAATACATTTGCATGGAAAAATGATTCACTATGGTACAAATATCACTTATATTTATGTAAGAACTCTCATCTCAAACAAAATGTATTATTGGAATTGCACACCTCTCCAGTAGGAGGGCACTCAGGATTTTGGAAAACCTACCATAGAGTCAAGAAGGATTTTTTTGGGGATGGCATTAAAACTGATGTTCAAAGGTTTGTGGAAGAATTTTTGGTTTGCCAACAAAATAAGGTGGAAACAATTAAGACCATAGGTCTTTTACAACCATTAGTCATCCCAAGTTGGCGCTGGAAGGAGGTTTCCATGGATTTCATCACAGGGTTACCAAAGTATGAAGGAAAGAGTGTCATTGTTCACGTTCAAATGATCACCAAGTGAGCAAAATGGAGACCGCTCTGCATACCCTGTTGGGTTCCTCAGGGCAGAACATCTGTGGCAGCAAGGGGTTAACAGAAAACAAAACAAATTACAATCTAACTATCAATTGAAAGCAAATAACACTGCGAAAATAAACAAANATTTTTGGTTTGCCAACAAAATAAGGTGGAAACAATTAAGACCATAGGTCTTTTACAACCATTAGTCATCCCAAGTTGGCGCCGGAAGGAGGTTTCCATGGATTTCATCACAGGGTTACCAAAGTATGAAGGAAAGAGTGTCATTGTTCATGTTCAAATGATCACCAAGTGAGCAAAATGGAGACCGCTCTGCATACCCTGTTGGGTTCCTCAGGGCAGAACATCTGTGGCAGCAAGGGGTTAACAGAAAACAAAACAAATTACAATCTAACTATCAATTGAAAGCAAATAACACTGCGAAAATAAACAAAAACATCAAACATAAGACAAGGGGGTCATCAATGGTTTCAAGGCTTGGTATATTAAAGAAACCAGAGCACACGCTGAAGACAGAGACAGGGGTTCCCTCTCCCTCCAGCGGAAGGTCCTTCGGGTCCCTCAACACAATGCTTTCCTTACAAAATGAATAGAACTGAACTGAGTGGTGAAAGAGCTATGGGTTAGGCCGCTGATGGATAGCTTGTCAAAGACTGAGCTCTGAATCATCTGGACAGCATAACTTTGCTTCGAATTCTCTGCTAAAACAGTGAGTCTTCATGGCTATTTATAGCATTTTTCCAGGCGGTCACGCAACCAACTTCCGGTGTGAACACGGACCTGTTTAGGGTTCACTTAGGTCATTAATTCACCGAATTTGCAGAACCGACTCTAATTTGAGAGTCAAATCATCTTGGGGGCCGGTCCATAGGTGGTCGGGAGGCCAACTTATGCAATTAATGCGCTGTATTAGCATATGCATGGATTTTTGTGTAGACAGTCGCGCGTCGGGCGCACATGCGCGCATAACACGTTTTTGTCCTGCGCATGCGCGCGCACACCCTACTGCTGTAACATGCCCTTCAATTTTTGGTTACTTTGTATAGTTTTTGACCCTTCTGGAATGATGTGAACTTAATTCAGTGCCATGAATGACTTCATTGCTGTTTTGATGATGTGGAGTTCTTGTCGCCATGTGCAGATGAAATTTCAGTGATAACAGTCATCATGGTGATTGTTGATAGACTGACCAAGTATGCACACTTTTGTGCACTCTCTCATCCCTTCAAAGCTAGTACAATTGCCACCACATTCATGGAGATAGTTCAAAAGCTACATGGCATCCCAAAGATTATTGTAAGTAACAGAGATCCCATCTTCACTAGGCATTTTTGGATAGAATTATTTTCTTGTTTGGGTACTCAATTGGCTCATAGCTCATCCTATCATCCTCAATCTGATGGACAAACTGAGATAGTGAACAAATTTCTGGAATTCTACCTTCGTTTATTTGTCTCTGATAAACAAACACAATGGTTCAAGTGGTTACCCTTGGCAGAATGGTGGTATAACATTTCCTTTCATACTGCAATAAAAATGACACCATTTATGGCACTCTATGGATACCACCCTCCTTCCATGACTTCTTCTCTAAAAGAAAAATCTAAGGTTCAAGAAATGGAAGATCACATCGAGCATCAACAACAAGTTCTCCAAATGTTAAAGGACAACCTGACCATGGCACAGAATTGCATGAAACAACAAGCAGATCAACATTGTAGTGAAAGAAGTTTTGAAGTAGGGGATTGGGTGTTTTTAAGACTACAACCATAAAAACAGATGTCCCTCAAGCAAGTAAAAAAGGATAATAAATTATCACCAAAGTACTATGGACCTTATAAGGTGTTGCAAAATATTGGTACTATGGCATACAAAATGGATTTGCCTGCATCTTCACGAGTACACCCAGTTTTCCATGTTTCATGCTTAAAGAAGGTTATAGGCGACAAGATCCTGGTTCAAACTATATTGCCAAAACTTGACAAGGAAGGAAAAATCATATTGGAGCCTGAAGCCATCACTGACACAAGAGTTCACCAACCGAGTAATAGATCCATTTCAGAGTATCTCATTAAATGGAGGAAACTATCGGCTGAAGATTCCACTTGGGAAGATGAGTCTTTTATATAGAAGCATCCAGAGTTACTCAAGCATTGCAGACAACACTTTTCTCAAGGGGAGGGGCATGTTAAGCCCTAATATTGGCTCATTACCCCTTAATTGGGGCATATTACAATAGTAATGTTATTTTATTTATGTCGACTTTATTCCATTAGTTGTAATTATACCTCCTAGTCTCCTATATATAACAAGGAGACATTTTCATTTGGAATCATCTTGGAATTGTACATTTATGTGGGCATAAGGAGGTTGCCTCCTTGAAGAGGCTTATTATCTGAATTTATCTCTTTTTCAAGGCGTTGAGTGCTTATTCTGAGGTTTTTCTATGCTATATTGATATTTGGTTCTTAACACTATTTGTCTCAGCAGCTCCTTAGTTGAGACTTCTTCTCTTTGGAGGAGATGAAAACACCAATGATCTAGACTACACAGTACCTTTTGTTGGTAACCTGAGAAGGACCCTGGTCTGATCAAATTCACGCCAACATACTCTATAGTCCAACAAGCTTCCATTGACCCTGATCCGACTCCCACACAGCAGTTAGATCTAGTTCTCGAGCCCATTTGGGATCAAGGTTCCCTCGTCGATATTGATTCTTTATATTTTGTCTTTCCCTTAGACGAGGCGATTATTGAGGCAATGACTAGTCTGGACAGACCCTGGGATGATCTCCATCATAGATCTTATTTTCTCCTAGAGTTAAGAAGAATTGAAGCAAGAGAATTCACTCTGACTATGACTGGAGATAGGGCTTGTCCTATCAATCCTTTGGCTATGCATGTTGTTTACGCTGAAGAAAATATGGAAACAATTGATAAAATGATACTTATTGATATCTCCAAAACCCCTGGAATCATGGAGAATATATTCATTGGAGCAGACTGCTCCCCCGAGGAGATTCGAATCTACACGGATTTATTTAAAGAATTCTATGACATGTTTTCTTGGTATTATGAGGAAATGTCAGGCAGAGATCCAAGAATCGTTTAACATGAAATCACGACATATCTTGATGCCAAGTTGGTCCGTCAGAAGCTTCATCCAGTTAATCCTAGGAAAGCAACAACTATTAAGGCTGAAGTAGAAAAACTACTCATAGCTGGTTTCATCTACCCTGTCTAATTGACTCAATGGGTGTCAAATCTCATGCTAGTCAACAAAACATTGGGTACGATTTGTGTATGTACGAGCTTCCATGATTTGAACAACACATGTCCAAAGGATAATTTCCCTATGCCATTTATTGACCATATAGTCAATGAATGCGTAGGTTACGAGGCCTTTTCTTTCATGGATGTTTTTTTGGGATACAATCAGATATAGATCAAACCTGAAGACCAACAAAAAACCACTTTCATTTGTCCATGGGGTACATTCACTTATCGAAAGATGCATTTTGGTCTGAAAAATGCTAGAGAAAATTTTCAGTGAGACATGTCATTTTCTTTCCATGACCTCAAACACGTAGTCGAGGCTTACCTTGATGATTTAACATCATGATCTCATAAGAGAGCTAATCATCCTGCACACCTCCAAATTATCTTTGAATGATGTCGCTACTACCGGATTCACTTGAATCCAAACAAATGCAGTTTTTGCATAACATCGGGTCATCTGCTTGGTTTCATAGTTTCGATAACATGGATTATGGTCGATCCTCTAAAGGTTGATGCGATAGTTCAGTTGCATCCCCCATGCACAATCCCTCAACTTTAGAGTTTACAGGGAAAAGTGAAATTTTTACGGTGTTTCATCACAAACTATGACAAGATCACAAAGGCTTTCACATGTTTACTGAATAAGGACATTCCTTTTCATTGGGACAAAGCCACTCAACGCTCTTTTGAAGCGTTGAAACCCACCCTCATGTCTTCCCCTCTACTTCGACCACCCAATTATAATAAATATTTCTTATTGTACTTGGTCGCTGCAGAGTCAACCATCGGTATGGTCTTGGTTTAGGAGGATGCTTTTCTCTCAGAATACATGATTTATTACCTGAGATGAGGTTGGGTTGGACCAGAACTCAATTATTCTCACTTTGAAAAACTTGTGTTGGCAACAGTTCATGCTTTCTAGTGGTTCCGTCAGTACATATTGTTTCACAAAACCACCATCATTGTCGTTGTGAATCTATTTCAATACGTGTTAACACGACATGTTATCAATGGAAAGATCAGCAGATGGATAGTTATCCTCCAGGAATTCAACTTGGATTTTTTTTTGGCGAAATCTAAAAAGTCATTGGTCTTCGCGAAACTCATCTCATAACTTCCAGTCAAATCAGGTGATGTTATACCCTGTTAACGCTCTGTAAATTCCTAGAGGTTGTTAGGAAAGAAGAAATCTACAAGAGGTAACTTTATCCAACCACTTCGAAACTGGAATCTAGCCCTACCAGCTTCAGAGAGGGATCTCTTTGTATGATTTAGATATGTTTTGAACTTAAGATATTAGGCTAGTTAAATAAATAATATTTAAAAGGCTTGTTGTTTTTGTTGAGTTGGTTGAAAGGGTTTTACACATCTATTGGGCTATGGGGTCTGTGTTGTAGAGATAAAAATCTAAACCAAAAACAAAAGATTCTTTTCACAGGGTAGGATAATGCATTTGTTGGATTCTTTTAGCAGTAAAATGATGAAAAGAATAAAAGATGAGAATATCAATTAAAGTAAAGAAGCAGTTAAGAATTTCTTCACTGTAATATCAAAAGATAAACATTAAGATATTTCGAAGTCTGAAACAGGGTATACAAGGATAAATCCTGCAACGTACGTTACTTTTAAAGATTAGATTAGAAAACACTATGATAACTGAGCAAGAAAACATTCAACATAGAAAATAAAACATCACCAATGAATAACACGCGAGAATCCTGTGAAAACACCTCTTTGTATTAAGGGAAGATCTCCTGAAAAAGATTACAGTCTTGTAGCTTGTAGGGTGTAAAGATCAACCCTCAATACTTCAAAGTTTGAAGTATTTATAATTGAAATTACAAATGATCCTGTCATTAAAGATCAGGATGTGACAAATCTAAATTTAGTTAACTAACTTAACAAGATACAAAAATCTAGGAAATTGTTTGGTGATGTGTCGAAAATTCTTGTTGTTTTCTAGGTGAACCATTGGTGAGGCCTCTACACAACCTCATCCGATTGGATAGCTGACTGGGCTTGGATAGCTCATCGAATACTCGATCACATTTCAAATCTCTTCCCATTGAAGGTGACTGGGAATGCTAACTTTGAACAATCTACGATATACTTCATCCATCTCCGTGTACTTGGAAAAAATTGGCTTGGTGATGAAGATGTACTGGATCTCATGTTGTATGATGATGTCCAACTATAAAGTATCCAAGAATTCCTTACCAATAATACTGCCTTGTATTCCTGAGAATTTTGAGCTATCCTTAGCCACAATGGCTAGTCTCTCTTTATAATCGGGGAGTGTCATCAATTTGTCATTTATAACTCTCAAACCAGGAAGGCCTTTCTTCTGCAGAGCTTCGATCTTGCTGAAAAATCTTTGTACCCCTGCATCCATGGTCTAGACCTTTTCCTCTAGCTATAGCATCAGTATTCTCTTGGTCAGGACCCTTTTGATATCAAGGATGGTCTCTATCCTATCTTCAATATTCAGATCCTCTAGCTCCTCTCTGGTTTTGGAATTCAGAAATTTGATGATCTCGGTAGTTTCTATAGGCATCTCTCCCAGTTTTTCTCTTATATTCTCAATGGCCTTATTACTTCTTTGCACCATCTCATTTTTCTCGAACATGATTTGTATCATAGGCCATATTTCATTCATGGACTTGGTGATATCCGTCCAGATACTTTCCTTGACCTCAGCTTGTGTTTTGCCCGCCACTGTTTGCTTCTAAAGTTGTTGTAATTCCTGTTTGAGATGGTCTAACGTCTTCTTCTCCTTGGAGTAGTTGGTTTGATAAGAAGACTTAAGTTCCTGGAGGTTCTCAATCTCCTTTTTGAGTCTACTAATCTCTGTCTCTTGTAGATTCATCTCCTCCATGGATTTAGCCAATTCACCAGTCTTCTCCAGAGCTGTCAGTGGAGTTGCCAAGGGATTTTTTGCAATAGACATTGTGCTCACTCCTATGAGTGGAACTGCGCTCAGTGGAATGACCTCCATGGTCTTTGACTTCTCCTTCTCTTTTACTAGTTTTTCCAATTCCACTTCCATTTCTTCCAATTGTGCATTCTGCTCCATGATTAGTTTGAGCATCTCATCCTTTTCTCCTTCAGTCTCCACTATTTCCTTTGCCTGTGAGTCTTCTGTTGGTGGCAGTTTTAATTGTTTCCTCAGAGATGCTATATCAACATTTTTATTTTTGAGCATATCCTCAATTTCTTTCACATTCAAGGGGTCGTAACCGATCTTGAGGACCAGTTCTTCCAACATCTTTATCCTGTTATCCTTGGCAAAGGATGATATTTTTTCTAAATTCAGCTGCATCTGGACATTGTTCAGAGATACCTGTAACCTGGAGGCAGTAGTAGAAGCATTTTCCAATGTGGAGAAAACCGTTTCTCCAGTTTTCCTGTGCAGATCCATTTTATCAACTAGATGCACATCTTTAGTCTGAAATTTGAAAGTTGCCCTTTTGTAATCGATGATTACTTTCGGGTCTGGCACTTGTGCTTGCAGAAATGCCATATGCATTCTACCCTTCTCAGTGTTGAATGCATACAACAATATGTGTTGTGCTGTTGATGTTTGCTTCCATAATTGATCATACATATTGTTGGTCAGCGCCTGATTTCTCTTTTTAATTAGATCATATTTCTCAAAAATACTCAATTTTGGTCCTGTTTTCCTTGGCTGGTTGACGGGTGGAGTATATGTAGGCTTCTTGAGAAATACGGTGGTTATGATATGTTTACTACTTGTACTAAGGAGTGAATGATCCACCTCCATAGTTTCAGTGGATTGAACTGCCTTTTCGCCAGCCATGTCAAGAGCTTGAGTGGTTTTTGGCCTCTTTGTGTGTAATTGGAACTCTTCAGATGATACTTCAGTGATGGAAGGCGAAGTGTCCTTCCTGGGCCTTTTCTCCTTTGGAACCTGTGGTGTAGTTCTCTGTGAAATAGTGACCGAAGGGTCCTGTTGTTCTGTCTCAACTAGAGTGTTTGGATCCCATTCTGTCTGGTTTGCGAACTTCTCTACCTGAGGCCTGGATGTGTGAACATATGGGATATTATTATTTTTTATCCTCATCTCAGAAATTATCTCGCACGGATCATAGTGCCATGTGAAACTGACAAAAAAATTCATTTCTTTAAGCAGTCTATCTGCTTCCTCCCTGGCCCCTCAACTATTACAAATGAAAGACCCAATCTGCCCTTTGATTCTGAGCTACTGCTTCTTCTTCAGAGACACAAAATGTATGCCATATGAATTTATCATCCGGCTTATGTATTCCATAGAAAAAATACTCATGGGTAAATACCTGGGCAATTTATATGGGGCCAAATCCCACCCATAAACTCTGATCTCAGTGTGTTTTTGGTACAGGTACCAATCACCAGTCTTTGTAAGGTCCGAGAGATGTATAATCCTCTAAATTTCCTCATTAATTCTAGGTTCGGGTCTGTCGTTGAGCATACTCACCACTGGGTGGTATAACTACTCGATGAACTACTTGAAACTGAATTCTATAGAGTTATGTATAAGAAACGAAGTCCATGCTATCACTTCCTGTGGTCTCCCATCTTTATCCATCTTTTGCATTGAAAAGGAAAATTCGTCCGCTTGAAAGAAAATGAACAGGTAAGCCAGTATTGAAGAATACCGGAACATGCCTTCAATGGAGAAATTAATGAATTGTTCATGAATGTTGTCCACCAGGAATGTACTATAGTCTAACTGAGCAGTGGGTCTCTCATCAGTGGAAAAAATGGACAGAAATCCCATGATGGGTTCATCCACCCATTGATCCGAAAAATATCCAAGCAAAGCACATAGTGATGTGATGACTTGGTTGCCCTTTACTGAGAATAGGGAGAAAAGATAAGGGGGATTTGCAGTGGGGAGTTGAGTGGATTCTGGGAGGAAAAGCTCAAAAATCTGAGCTCTTTGGGGAAAAGACATCTTATGGTAGAGCTCATTGATGATTTCAAGGTTGAAAGTGTTGATTAAGGTTGGTTTTCATTGATGTCAACCCTTGAAGAAAGACCCGTAGAACAAAGGTTTGGGTAATGGACCCAATAGTGTTTGATGTAAATATGACTCATTATTTTTTTGTCATGGTTGATAAGAAGTAAATATGGATGAACTCCAAAGTGGTCCCCTTATGGTGAAAGCCCTCATGAGAAGACGCTTTGTGCAGTAAGAGAAGACATGATTAATTATGGAATAATGAGATGAAGGAAAGTGAATTCATCAGGGACAATATCCTATATGGATATTTCTTGTCATGTCATTACCGGTGGTATGTGGAACGTCACATAATTCCTCACGTTAGAGAGTTATGGCCATGAGAAGTTGGAGACCCCAGGTTTGGGTAATGGCCATAACTCTCTAACGTGAGGAATTATGTGACGTTCCACATACCACCGGTAATGACATGNTAGAGAGTTATGGCCATGAGAAGTTGGAGACCCCAGGTTTGGGTAATGGACCCAAGTTTGTTTGATGGGTAACAGTATGAGTTATGATATATTTTCAAATAATACTATTCTATATGGATAGTACATCTCATGCCATTTCTGGTGGTATGTAGAACGTCACATAACTCCTCACGGTTTGAAATTTATGGCCTTACGAAGTTGGAGGACCCTCATATGTCATCTAGAAGCCCCAAAAGGTCAGAGTAATCAAAATGGCTTAAGAGATTTTAAAAGGTAAATAATAAAGTGAAGTGATGAGTGTATTATAATTCAAAGTGAATGCAAAATAAATTGTTTCAATAATAACTTTAATGGAGAAATTAGAAGTGGACCCAACCCTAAAATAAGGAAAGTGGGGTCAAGTGACCTAGAAGATGTTTTTAAGGAAGCTACTTGGAGAGTATAAATAAGAGGCAAGGCTCTCTCATTTGAATCACACTTGAGAATATTGAATATCTATAGGTTTCTTAGGTATACAAATGATATCTAAGCCAAAATTCCGAGGAAAGTGAAGAAAAGAAGGCCAAAATGCAAGGAATGATAAATTCTTTTGATGGTGCTTTCTAAGATATGTTATTTTCAGGATATCTCACCATTTTCACTATAAATTTTTTTCTATAATGATTCATATCCTAAGATTTCTATGAAAGTGAAAAAACATATCCAAGTATCTGTGGTAAAAAATTCATCTTGTGGGTCGTTGTATTTTGGGAGTTACACTCTATGGTAAATAGGGTTTGTGGCCAGTCCTGAAACTAGTCAAAATCAGATGTTTCGGGTAAAAACGTCATAAATTCTTCATAACAGATCCAAATTCAATGAGACAAAATGTGTTGGTTAGGTTACGGTATTTATTATTCTTTTTAATAGTGTCATATCATTTCATCAAATATTTTGTGCGGGGCATGCTCTACAAGGTCGCTCTCTAGAATAAGCCAAAATTCAGCAAGGTATGCCATTTTTGCTATAAATCCTTTTCTGAGAGGTTCCAAGTAATTCCACTTGGAGGAATTGCATAAACAATACTGAAGAACATTGTATACCAATTTCATATCTTTATACATTACAGGTTCAAAGTTATGATTACTTCAAGTTAGGGTTGTTGACTAATCCAAAACTAGGCATGTGAGACTAAATAAAAGTTTGATGAAAATGCTAGTCTCTTGTTTTTAAAGTTAAGCAAGGTTTGTAGGAATGTGATCATATACAACAGGTCTATTACAGAGCTACAAATAAGATTTGTATGATAAAATTGATGAGGACTTTTGGTTGAGGTACATGTTGAGTACATGGTTGAGACAAGTACTTGATGAGTTGACAGATACATGAGGTGTATAGTTGATGATGTTGGTACATATTGATGAGTCATAGTTGATGAGTAGTTGACACATGATTGGTATATACTTGGTACATGGTTGGATGCACTTGTTTATGGTATAGGTTGATTACAGGTTGGTGCATGGTTGATGCACTTGTTTATGGTATAGGTTGATTACAGGTTGAGGTACAAGTTGATGCATGGTTGATGCACTTGTTTATGGTACAGGATGATTACAGGTTGAGGTACATATTGATGCATGGTTCAGATTTATTTTTACACGTTTACAATGGTATATCTGACAGTGATAGTGTGACAGTGGTTCCATCATTCTACTTCTACTTCAGGGTGGCAGGACGGGGAAGGACAGGTGGTTGTATCCACCTTCTAGTTGTAGCCAGAGAACATTGTGGGTTGTAGCCTCCTTCTGGTTGTACCCAGAGATTTGGGGAGTTGAATCTTCCCTCAGGTTGTAGCCTGAGAAACTAGGGGGTTGGGGCCTAACTGGAAAAAAAAGGAAGTTGGTGCTTCTAATGAATGTAATTCTTCAAGACATATAAGAAAAAAACATTCTGTGGTTTTCTCCCGATTTGGGTTTCCACATAAAACACTGGTGTACTGTGTATGTGTGTGATTGTTTATTTATTACTGCTCATTATTGGATAATAATTCTACATTGATATAACATTTAAAGAAAAAGGATTATAATTACATTATTATTGATTCACCCCCCCCTCTCAGTAATCCAACAATTGGTGTCAGAGCAGGTTCCTTTAGAAATCAGTTTAACCACTGAAAGGTAGATCATGGAGAGTACCAACTCGTATAAAAATGGAATACCACAGTTTGATGGACAAAAGTATGTTTTTTGGAGCATAAGGATGAAGACATATATACAGGCACAGGGATTTCAAGTTTGGCAATGAATTGTAGATGGATACACAACACCAACAGTTCCACCAACAAATGAAAAAGTAGTGAAACTCGATGAGAATAATTCCAAATCCATAAATGCACTTTTGAATGGTCTCAGTGATACGATATTTACCAAAGTTGCACATTGTAAATCTGCTAAAGAGATTTGGGACAAGCTTTGAAATATTTATGAAGGAGATTCAAAAGTCAAAACAACAAAGCTTCAAACCTACAGAGGTCAGTTCGAACAACTAAAAATGAAGGAAGATGAAGATATCACAGCCTACTTCTTATGATTCGATGAAACAATGAATGCAATCATAGGATTGGGAGAAGAAATTGAAGAATCTGTAATTGTTCAAAAGGTATTAAGATCTCCTCCTATGAGATTCAACCCTAAGATATCAACACTAGAAGAAAAATCAGATATAAACTCAATAAGCATGGATGAACTGCATGGAATCCTCACAACATATGAGATGAGAACTGAACAGGAAAATCCAGATGTAAAAGAAGAATCCTTCAAAGCATCCAAAAGATCAAAGCAAAAGAAAAAGGAACAAGAAGAATATAGCAGCAACAACGACGTCTCGGAAGATGATGAAGAAGTGGCCAACTTTGTCAAAAGACTGAATAAGGGAACCAAATGTAGGTATAGAGGTAAGCTTCCTTTAATTTGTTTTAATTGTGATGGTATTGGTCATTTTGCTAACAAATGTCCTCATAAGAAAAAGAGAAATGATGAAGGTTACTCAAAAGGCAGACAAACATATAAAGGTAAAAGAACTACAAAGAAAGTTTTCTAGAAAAACTTTTGCACCGAAGAATACATCTCATCATCAGATGAAGATGAAGTCAATGACAGTGAAACAAGGAGAGTTCTATTCATGGTAGTAGAAGACTCTGAAGAAGAATATGAAGAAGCATATGAAGAATAAATTGAAGAGACAGAAGTTGAATTCCAAGAATAATTAATGAGTGACATAGAAGTTATCAGAAGAGAAAAGAAGAAAAACAAGAAACTACAAGCAGAACTAGATAAGAAAAAAGACACTCAAGAACTAGAAAAAATGATTACAAAATTGAAGGTTCAAATAGAAGAAGATAAAAGAATTGAAGAAGCACTCAAAGAATAGCTAGAAGGAAAGGATGGGATCATTGGCAACCTGGAAGTAGATATTGTCACACTAAGAAAGGATATTCAAAGGAAAAATATGCAGAATAGCTCAAAAGTTCTGGATGACATTATTAGCAGTCAAAAATATTATCTTGACAAGTCTAGACTTGGATACAATGAAAYAGAAAAGGGATCAAGCTCCAAAACAATATAGCAAGAAACAAATCCAAAAAGTTGTGCAGACACAATCAAAGGGGATAAAAATATATACAAGGAAGATTACAGGGACACTCCTCCACCGAGAAGATTTAGATTTCAGAATCAACAACAGATAGACAGGCCTCAAGAAGAAGAAGGATTCATAAGAGAACCTCCTTTCATAAGATCTTCAACTACCAGGTATCAAACTATATTGTTTGGTTTATGTTATGCTTGTAATAATTTTGGACATAAAGCTGTAAATTGCAGAGCTAACAACAGGAACAATAACTACTTTGAGAGCCATAGACAAAGGGGTTAGTCAAGAAGACCTAGTGAAACACAGAGAAGAAGTTACAATAGGTTTGAATTCTTGAGCACTGAAGTAGAATGTTACAAATGTAAGAATTTTGGACACATGGCCAAAAATTGCAGAATGACAGTCCCTCCTAAAGAACCTCAACATAGTCACAAACAAGAATCTTAGAAAATGACATGGATAAGAAAGCAAGATCAGTATAGCAATGAAGAATGCACAGTCACTCTACAAGCTAAATAGAAGAAACATGGTTGGTATGTTGACAGTGGATGTTCGAAACACATGATAGGGGATAGAGACAAGTTTCTTACATTACGAGAGGAAAGACATGGATCAGTCTCCTTTGGAAATGATGATTCATCCAAAATCATTAGAAAAGGCACAGTCTGAATTGGGAACAAGATGAAAAGGTAGAAAATGCTCTACTAGTAGAAGATATGAAACATAATCTTTTAAGTGTGAGTCAAATGTGTGACCAAGGTCATAAAGTTACTTTCGATTCACAAAAGTGTGATATAAGAAAAGAAGGTTCAGGGAAATTGGTCGCTATAGCTGCAAGAACTTCAAGCAACATATATGTGTTAAGCGAAATTGGAAATGAAAAGTGTTTTCTAGGAAATGAAGATGAAAGTTGTCTATGGAACAAAAGAATGGGTCACATGCATTTTGACAACCTTGTCAAAGTCAGCAAAAGAGAAGCAGTAAGAGAAATGCCCCAGATCACGAAACCAACCAACACTTTATGAAAGCATTGCCAACAAGGAAAGCAAACAAAGACCAGGTTCAAATCAAAGGAATATTCAACAACAAAACCACTGAAAATTGTACATACTGATCTAGTTGGACCAACTACAACAAAAGGATTAAAAGGTGAGAGATACTTTATGTTATTAGTTGATGATTATAAAAGAATGACTGTAGTTTTCTTTCTCAAGAACAAATCAGAAGTTTTTGAAAATTTCAAGATCTACAAGGAAATGGTTGAAAATGAGATGGATTCAAGAATCAAATGCTTAAAATTAGATAATGGAGGAGAATTCACCTCAAAGGAATTTATGGACACCTCAATAGAATGGAGTTGTTGAAAGAAAGAATAGGACAGTACAAGAAATGGCTCGAACAATGATAATGGATTCAAAGTTGACAGATATTTTTTGGACACAGGCAGTGCATATAGCAGTTCACATTCAAAACAGAGTAATGCTCAAAAACAACTCTGATAAAACTCCATACGAGCTATGGAAAGGAAGACCAACAAATGTGAAGCACTTCAGAGTTTTTGGAAGAAAATGCTACACCAAAAGAGAAGATGGTAGAATGGGAAAGTTTGATTCTCATGTGGACAAAGGAATACTTGTTGGTTACTCAAGTATAAGGAAATCATACAAGTGTTACAATCTAAGATTAAACAAAGTTGTGTAAAGCATCAACATAACAATTGATGAAACAGGTAGACCAGAATCAAAGAAAGAAGAAAACAAATCAATGGAACAACTTTTTGAAGAAGAAGATGAAAAAGAACAAGAAGAGGAAGATGGAGATGAAAATGAAGAGAATCTGACAGAAGTAGAAGAGCAAGTTCAACAAGTATCTCCAAAGACACCTAGCAAACGAGTACAGAAGAATCATCCTTCAGATCAGATTATTGGAAACAAAGATGCAAGAGTTGAGACTAGAAGAAAAATATGTTCACCAGAACAAACACACCTAGCACTCTTATCTACAATTGAACCAAACTATTTTGAAGAAGCCAGCAAGGATGAATTTTGGAATAAGGCCATGGATGAAGAATTGGATCAAATAGAGAAAAATGACACTTGGGAATTGGTTCCAAGACCAAAGAATAAGAATGTGATCAGCACAAAATGGGTTTTTAGGAATAAATTTAATGAAGATGGACAGGTTACAAGGAACAAAGCTAGATTGGTATGTAAAGGATGTGCATAGATTGAAGGAATCGACTTTGAAGAGACATATGCCCCAGTTGCCAAAATGGAAGCAATCCGTTTGCTTTTAGCTTATGCATGCTCCAAAAATGTTAAAGTATATCAGATGGACGTAAAATCAACTTTTATGAATGGGGAACTTGAAGAAGAAGTCTACATTGAACAACCAGAAGGATTTCATTTGTCAGAGAACACAGACTATGTGTGTAAATTAAAGAAGGCCTTGTATGGTCTAAAACAGGCTTCTAGAGCATGGTACTCTAGACTGGATAAGTATCTGCAACAGGCAAGGTTCAGAAAAGGAAGTGCAAACAACAACCTCTACATCA
>JASDQU010011462.1:183877-207786 GCA_032191745.1 Picea mariana | reverse complement strand
TGACTCTGCCATAATGTTTTCATCCTGTATAATTTTCGCTTTGCTAAAAATAAATGGAATTTCGTTTTGGATACATGATTTGATCATTCCCAGTTTAGCCACTGATAGATTTTTATCGGATTTGATTGGTCTTCGTTTGGATTTGATTTGTTAGTTTGTTTGATTGAGTTAACAAAATTAATGGTTTGTTTTCGATTGGATTTGTTTTGTATCTACTCTGAACAAGAAGTTTTCATGCTAGATTTAGAATACGATCGTGTTTTGATTTGATTTAGTTGGTATGCTGTGATTGTCGAAAAATTTCATGAGTTCGATTGTTACGATCTGATGTGTCATATGATTTTCTAAAATGGGACTATGACTCTGATCGATTTGATTTGGAAAGAATGACTCTGTTTTTATGAAAACAATGCTCTTATTAAGCCTGTGCAAATAATATTCGCGCCCGAATCCTGGAATGGTTTTGATTCATAATAACTATGTTAAAACCTTAAATGTTCGATTCGCTCTTATTCTTATTGGATTATCCCATATCTTGAGTTGGCAAGATTGTTTTATGAGTTGGATTCGGATTATAATTGCTACCCTGTTTGATTTTAAATTTGCAAAACGAATTGGTCAACCTAGGTTATCTCTATCAAATCCGATTATAATTTGTTTGAATGGAACGATTTTGATCAAAGTCAATCGATCTTGTTTCCCCAGTTTGCAATAAAAAATGATCGGATAATTCCTACAAATTATGTTACCAATTAATTGATCCTGCTATGATTTCATTTGAATTGATTTGCGCGCCAGTTTGAGTCGATCCACTCGTGGCATGAAGCGTTTTCTATGTTAATACAGTTAGAACGATTTGAAAATGATCTTGTTGGATTCGATCGTATCTCCTGTTGATAAGGCAGCATAACAATTACCTACGATTTGTTTTGACTATATTAGTTTCGAATTGATATCAAACGATTTCACAACTGTTGATTATGATTATGTTCGTTCGATTTTGTGGTAACAAAAGAAACAGAGTATGCGTATCTCTATGATCATTTGATTGATCTTGATCCTGTTTGATTTCGAATGGTAGAACCATTTCAATTTCAATGATTCATTTTCAAATAGCTATTGGATGTTAATTGAATTTAATTCTTTTAAAAGATTTTTAATTGATTTTTATGTTGATTCTGTGTCTTATTTAGACCAGCTACAAAAATGCAAGATTCTGTAGCTACTCTATAGAATTAGATTTTTATCATTTTATTAATAAAGGATCCTTCTAACTTGTCCATTTTGACCCTTTTCAGGTAAATTCGAATTGCATGGGACATGCTGGACAGTCTAGGGGATAATTGTGTGTTTTAGTTTTATTTTAGGTTCCTAGTTTAGTTAAACTTGGGATATCTTCCCAGATTTTATGTAAACTGTTTTGATAACTTCCACAGGGAGGTTTTACCCTGTGGAAAACCTATAAATACTTATTATTTTGTGTAATAAGGATAATCCTCACTTGTGGGAGAACCAAGCTATGGAATTCTAATACAAACTGAGACAGAAGTTGATGTTCTGCTACAGCTTTCGCTTTCATAATATCAATCTTTTGTTTCAAGTTTATGCATGTCATTAGCAATTGATTATAGACTACTTTAGCTATCATAGTCTATTGCAGAATGATGTGATTTAATTAATGTGATCCATGTCTGATTTCTTTCAATACTTAAAAATATAGCAATTACTTTGTTCAGTTAATGAATGACAGATTTCTCTTCTTCATCAATTGAATTATTTCATATAAGTCTTTGCATACAGGTTTATCTAACTGTGAAGATTTATAAATCATATAATTGTTGTAAATTTTATGTCTTGTTTGTCCTGTAATTATATTGAAGAGCACTACAGCTATCGTTTATGAGAAGCACTTGGATAATTCGGTGTGGGTTTCCTCCCTCCGAACAGCTAAGACAATCATCACATACAGGGCAAATCTGGAGCGTTTCTTCAGGTTAGCTTGTTATTTATTCAAATAGTCTATTTGTTAGTATAATATTAGTAGTTTAGTTAGATATATGTTTAGTTAGATTTGTAGTTAGAATTAGTTTATTATTTATTTAGTTTAGTTAGTTTTTGTTTTATTTCTTGTTCATTAAATTATAAAATCAACAAAAAATATCTTTCTCTGTCTTAGGGCAGAATGCAAATGAGTTTTTCAGGTTTTATTTAAATCTGTAAATTGTAGATATTGTACATTTTGTGAATAAGTTATATTTCCGTTAGTAGTTAGATATTTTATTAGTTAGAGTTAGTTTAGTATTAGTTAGTAGATTATATATATAGAATAGTTAGTTTAGTTTATTAGTTTGTTTTATTTCTTTTTAGTTAGATTAGTTTAGTTTGTTTTAATAATTAGTTTTAGTTAGATTAGTTTAGTTTGTTTTAATTGTTATTGTTAGTTAGATTAGTTATTGTAGATTAGTTTTCTTTTGTTTTATTAGGACCTTAGATCGGCTAATGGAGCGACTAAACCCGTCAGGGTGGTTCATCCCAAACGACTTGGGTTATTAGACAACCCCTGACTAGTTCCACTCTCTCAGTTGACGGACGGTCGATTTCGCCCATCAACAAATGGCGCTAGAAGGAGGGAATGAATTTAATTAATGGCACGAGGCGGTCGCAAGACTCCTCCACCACCTAATTGCTCACCTATAGTGACTAGAAGCCGTTCAAATGATAATATTCCCCCTCCAACAACAACTACTTCAACCGACGATCCACAGATCACAGTTGAGCCAACAACCCCTAATCCTACAGGTGGTGACATACAAGAGATTGTCCGTCAATCTCTTATAAAAACACATAGTGCCTTATCCCGTTTGAGGCAACCAAACCGTCCATGGGGTCAACCTTTGGACTTCTCTGATATTAGAGAACAATTAGGTGACACTAACCTCACTGTGAATCCCACAGATCCAATCTTAAATCCTGTTACAGGAGGATCTGGGATACCCCCTTCACCACCTCCATCATCTCCTTCCTCTTCTGGAGGAGATTCCTCTGACGAAGGAAATTCCTCTTCTTAGCCTTCCACACCCACTACCCCAATGGAAAATCAGAACAACCCTGCTAGACCCTGGCTTGAACAGGATGCCGTAGCTGTACCTGGAGCTCAGCACCCTTTACCTAAGCATCCGGAGAAATGGCTTCCTAATTTTGATCCTGAATCAAAACAGATCGCTGAAGATCACATTAAGAAGTTTATGTTAGCCATAAGACTCCGCAATGTCGAACATGAAGATGTTGTCTGTAGGTTGTTCCCCTATACTTTCGAGGGTAATGCATCCACATGGTACTTTTCCCAACAACCCCCTACCATCGTGTCTTGGGAAAAGTTTGAGTCATGCTTTTTGGAAAAGTTCGGAGACAGTAGACCTTCGGAAGTCCTAGTCATGGATCTTTCTAGCTTAAGAATGAACCCAAAAGAAAAATTTAAAGACTTTAATCAAAGATTCTTGACACTTAAAAACTGAATCCCTGTGGATTCTATGCCTGCCAAGAGTCTTATAATAGCATACTACACTAAATATTTGCATCAAAGTATAGCTATTTGGGTTAAACGATCTAAGAAAGCCACGTTGTTAGAAGCCTTCGAGGAGGCCAGCTAGATTGAAAAAGACATACTTAGTCTTAAAGACTCTACTAGCAATGAAACTGAGACTAGTTCTTCTTCCAAAAAGAAGATTGAGATCCTCCCCAGACCCACTCAAAGTAAAACACAACCTGAAACTGAGACAAGTTCTTCTTCCAAAAAGAAGATTGAGATCCTCCCCAGACCCACTAAAGCTTTGCATCAAAGTATAGCTATTTGGGTTAAACGATCTAAGAAAGCCATGTTGTTAGAAGCCTTTGAGGAGGCCAGCCAGATTGAAAAATACATACTTAGTCTTAAAGACTCTACTAGCAACGAAACTGAGACTAGTTCTTCTTCCAAAAAGAATATTGAGATCCTCCCCAGATCCACTCAAAGTAAAACACAACCTGAAAACTCTAATTTGGAAAACCTAACTAAAGTTGTTCAAAAACTGTCAAATCAAGTTATAGACTTGAAAAGGTCAACCGAAGAAGCTTCCTCGAGAAAAGGGCCTTACAAACCCCCGTTCTGGAAGCCTTTTCCCACCAACCGACCTAACCCAACCCCCAAAGGCCTAAATCTAGAAAGTTTGCAATGTGCCCTTCAAAAAATTCTAGAAGCCCAAGATAACTTGATGCCTCCTGAGATCCTTGAGGAGGTAGTTGAACAAGAGATAGTTCAAGAAGAAGAGTCTTCTCCAAACATTTTCGGACATTTCTCAGATAGCATCTCTCAAGCTAACTTCGAGACAGTACATCCCTATAATACTAGGAGTAAGGCAGTCAAAAAACCTTCTTCCGAAAATACTACAACTTCATCTTCAAAGCAATCTAAATCAGCAGAGACTAAACAAATTAATGTGAACCCCAACTTAGATTATGATGTTGTTGAAGATCTTAAAAATTCAAGGGCTAACATTTCTATTTACGAGTTATTAAAGTTTCCATTTCTGTTACAAAAAATGTTACAAAATATTTCAGAGAATGGCAAAAATGGTAACTCTAATGGTAACAAGGTTGTGCAAAACAAAGCTCCCCAGAAGACTTCCACTAAAAACAATCCTGATCCTCAAGATAAAGGGAGCCTTCCTGTAAATAATGTAAATAATGTAGATAAGGTAGCCATAGAAACTGCGAGTAAAAAGCCACAAGCTACTACTCTTAGTACTCACAAAAATGTACCTCCTTTCCTATTAACTTTTGATATCTTTAATAGAAACGTGCACAATTGTATGGTAGACTCAGGGGCGTCATCTAATGTGATGCCTTGGTCTATTTGCCAAAAGAATAACACATAAGTTGAACCCTCTACTTTAAAAATCATACAACTTGATCGGACAAATGTTAAAGTTATAGGCGAACTAAAGAATGTGCTTATTAGATTATCGTCTAACCCCAAGGTTCATCAAGTTATTGATATAATTGTTGTGTATATTCCAGAAGTGTATGGTCTATTTTTAAGAAGGGACTGGTAAGAACAGCTGCATGGTTATTTCGCGACAGATTGGTCCCATCTATGGCTTCCAGAAAATGGCAGGCCTAATAAGATCAAAGTAAATCGTGAGCACTACCTTAAGTTCACAGTCACTGATTTGAACGATCCCAATGAATTGTATACACCTTCTACTGATTCGCCTGAAGTACAAGGGATGGACACCTTCTTCGGCAATTTCATGGCCGAGGTTTCACCTATCACCAATCCAGAACAATAGTCCGAGATTGTAGCATATATGCAGCCAACAACTTCCATGCAATGATCCCATGTACCCGATGCAAATCAAATTTGGTCTCTTTATTTCGACAGGTCAAAGTCCAAAGAAGGAGTCGGAGCAGGTTGCGTCATTATCGATCCGACAGGTAACAAAACATTAATTGCATGTAGGTTGGAATTTGAATGTACTAATAATACTGCAGAATATGAGGCTTTACTGCAAGGCCTCAGAAAAGATTTGGATATGAACATTCAAAATTTAACCATCTTTGGTGACTCTGAAATAGTGGTTAGACAGGTAAGAGACTCTATCCACTGTCTATCTCCGCATCTCAAAAGCTACCAGTCTAAGGTATGGAATTTAAGGAATAAATTTTCCGCTTTCAATATAAATTCTATTCCTAGGTTGAATAACTCTGAAGCAGATTTATTAGCTAATGTAGCTTCTAAACTTCTTCCTGCAGAAGGCTTGTCCCCAGATGCATTCTCCGTTGAGCTTCTGTTTTGGCCATCCGTTCCTGACAACATTACGAACTGGAGATTATTTGACGACGATCAACATATTATTAACTTTCTGCACATGGAAGAAACCTTTCAAGGCACGATGATAGACGAACACACACACGACGACAATTTGCGTGATTTCACGGTAATACCAGATCCGAGAACTCCTGAATCTTCATCGGATATGGTAAACTCGATCCCTAAATTTGTAGTTAGACTAGAGAAGTTTTATGATTTTCAAGATAAATTTAAAAAGACGGTCAACTGTAAAACCAATAGTTCCTTGTTATCTTATGAAAAGGTGAACTTAGGAACTAATGAAAATCCTCAGTGCATTAATCTAGGGTTGGGATGTTCTCAACAAGAAAAAGCTGCATTCATTAAATTGTTCAAAGAATTTAAAGATGTCTTTGCATGGACGTATGATGACCTCAAAACTTTCGACCCTAATATCATACAGCATGTCATCCCGATGAAGCCCCAAACCTTACCCTTTCAACAAAAACTGAGGAAAATGCACCCCAAGATTGAACCGACCGTTCAAAAAGAATTGAATAAACTCCTAAATGCTAAGATAATTTTTCCTATTAGGCACACTCAATGGGTTTCCAACCTTGTCCCAGTCCAGAAGAAAAGTGGGGAAATCCGACTCTGCGTCGATTTTGGAAACCTTAATAGAGCGTCTGATAAAGACAACTATCCTGTCCCGCCTATGGAACAAATCCTTCAACATGTATCTGGTTCTGAGAGGCTGTCCTTACTAGATGGTTTCTCTGGATACAACTAAGTCCCGATGTCTCCACCAGACCAACTTAAAACTACCTTCCGTACCCCGTGGGGCACTTATGCTTATCACAAAATGCCCTTTGGATTGATTAATGTTGGTTCCACTTTTTAGAGAGAAATGGACATTGCTTTCCAAGGCTTAATCAATCAGTCCGTCATAGTTTACTTAGATGATGTGACTGTATTTTCTAAAAACAAAAACGATCATCTAGCTCACTTACGAGCCGTCCTACTGTGATGTCATAAATACAACATCTCCTTGAATCCCAAAAAATCCATCTTTGCAGTAGAACAGGGTAAACTCTTAGGATTCAATATGTCTAGTGAAGGGATGATTATTGACCCCGAAAGGACTCAAGTCATCGCGAAACTTCCACCTCCTACATCCAAAAAATCTATGCAGTCTTTCTTAGGCCAGATTAACTTCGTGAGAATATTTGTCCCCAGTTTCTTCGAAATGGTCAAGCCTTTATAGAATCTGATTAAGAAAGACACCCAATATCACTGGGGACCCCTAGAAAATCAATCTTTTAATGCAATAAAGAAGGCCATAATAGACGCTCCGTCTCTCATGAGCCCATATTTTTCTCAAGACTTTACACTCTACACTTTTGCTTCTGACCTTTCCTATGCCGCCATCGTAATCCAAAAGAATGCCAAGAACAATGAAGTACCCATTGCCTTTATGAGCTCTACTTTCAAAGGAACTGAACTTAATTACCCAGTGGTAGATTGGCAAGCCTATGCTATTTTTAAAGAAGTCAAGCACTTCCGGTCCTATCTTTTGAAGTCAAGGACGAAAGTTATTGTTCCCTACCCAGCCGTGAGGAACATGTTAGTGTAGAAGGAACTAGGAGAAAAGAGGGCCAACTGGGTCACCTCCTTGCAAGAGTATGAATTAGAAATCACCCCAGCTCAGATAGTGAGAGGCCAAGGTTTATGCAAGTTAGTCACTGATTCAGCAGCAGGACAACAAGAAGAAAGTGATACATCAAACCTAGGACAAAGCGATCAAAGTTTAATTTGTTGTGCACAAAACTCTGTCAGTCCTTGGTATGACGATATAAGATTCTGTCTTGAACATGGGTCAGCCCCTCATCACCTTGACCCCGCCAAAATAAGAGCGTTGAGACTGAAGTCTGCCACCTTCCATCTGGTTAATGGTATTATGTTTCGTCAAATTTTTGACGGCGTACTGATGCGTTGTCTTGAAAAAGACGAAGCAAAAAAATCCCTGATAGAGTTGCATGCAGGAGAAGATGGTGGTCATTTTGGTGGTGACACCACTGCCCATAAGGTTTTAAGAGCCGGTTATTACTGGTCCATGCTTTTTAGAGACGCCCATGCCTTGTGTTGTAAATGTATCATCTGTCAGAAAGCATTAGGGAGGTTACAAAAACCAGCGTTTCCTTTGCAACCCGTTTTAGTAGATTCCCCTTTTTAGCAGTGGGGCCTTGATATCATAGGTCCAATCAACCCTCCATCCTTGCAACAGCACAATTTTATTATGACAACCACAGATTACTTTACTCGATGGTATGAAGTTGCTGCGTTAAGAACTGTCAACACTAGTAAGGTAATTGCCTTTCTAAATTCGAATATTATCACTCGCTTCGGTATCCCTGACTGTTTAGTTTTCGATAATGCTTCTTACTTTTCCTCTCTTGAGATGAGTGAGTTCTCTTTGGAAAAAGGAATTAAGTTGAAGCATTCTGCTAGCTATTACCCCCAGGGCAACGGATTGGCAGAATCCACAAACAAGAACTTTATCAAAATCATCAAGAGAACGGTGGTTGAAAATCACAAAAATTGGCACAATGCGCTGCTAAACGTGATGTGGGCTGATAGGGTAACACCTAAAGCTGCTGTAGGTAACTCCCCCTTTTTTCTCGTCTATGACAGAGAAGCAATTATTCCACCTCATATTCTTCTTCCTTCACTTCATTTGTCACAGAAAGTCCAAGAAGAAGATTGTCCCCCTTTGGAAAACCAAATTAACGCTTTGATGAAGCTAGACGAGGTAAGAGCCCAAGCTAAACGTAAGTTAGATCAACATCAACAATTGGTTAAAAGCTGGTTCGATTCTAACTCTGCTTCTGATAGGAATTTTGAAGTAGGTGATCTCGTCTTGAAGTGGGACAAACCACACGAGGGAAAGGGTGAGGATACAAAATTTCAAAACTTATGGCTTGGACCGTTTTTAATTGCTGAAAAGTTGGGTCCCAGTTCTTTTCGATTGCAGAATCTTGAAGGGCAGCTTGACACCTACCCGGTGAATGGCCAAGCCCTGAAAAGATACTTTGCCTGATAACTACCCTTGTATATCATGTACATATTTTGCTTTTGTTTTCTTTTTCGTTTGCCTGTTGTTTTTTATTTGAATTTATCAGTTTGTGTTTTCTTTCAAATACACATACCTGTACACTGAGCTATTCAAGCAAAGACAATAGAAAATTTCCTTCGCTAAAATAGCTACTAAGAAATTCGTACAAACATCAATGGCATATTTTTGAAATTTATATTTATGTTGGAAAAGTCTGTTGTTTAAAAGAAGATGACTGATTTCGATCTCTAAGTAAATCTTGTCATGACCATCCATTATCTTTTTACGCTTTCCCTATTCCATAAAGGAATGATTCAGAGGATGTCTCCCTGCCTTAAGAAGTTGTTTTTGTAAATAAAACATCTATGGATCTAAATTAAGGACAGTTCTAAAAAATTCTGATGAGGTCTGAAAAAATATGTTAAAATATCATGATTTTCAGTGTCACCCCACTCAAATATATATCTATGAAAAAACAAAACAAAATAAATTATCAATAGAGCTGTGGGAAGTGCTTGTAAACCCGTCGGGATACTGAACAGGTCTGTTGGCAGCGGGTAAATGCATGCATGGTGCCAAGACAACTTTGTCGGGGTACTGAACAGGCCCGCTGGCAGCGAAGCAATGCCGAGTATATGAAAAATTGTAAACAAGAAACCTCTTTAATGTCCTTTATTCTGATCCAGAACTTCTTGGTAGGATACAGATGTTAGAGTGGGTTAAATGGCAACCCTGTCGAGGCTATGGAGGCTTGCTGGAAGCAGTGGCTATGCCAACAGTATTGGAGATTTTATCTTTAATATCGTGACTTGCTGGTCTTAAGACTGTTATCAGTTTTCATCTTTTAAAAACACTACTGGAATAGTTGGTTAATGATGATGTTTCTAAAATTTTCTGGTTGTTATTTTTGAGTTGGAATTATCTTTGTTGTCCTAATTTGTATTTGTTCCTTTTGGCAAAGATAATTGCTTCTACCAGTGCGTCACCATTGTTGGCAGCCAATCCACATTTTTCCACTGTCCTATAAGCTGCCTACACCAATGTTTTGCAAACATCAATTTTTCGTCTCAATTTTCAAATAAACGACACTTTTGTTTTTTGCGACATTTGCACATTTACCTTCGTTTTGTTTTCATGACTGTAAGCGTGAAAACTTAGTCTTTCAAAGTCACATTAAAGTCAATATTTGAACTGTCATGATCTTTCTTGTCAATATGCCTATTGCGCTTACATTTTACTTATCATTATACAGTTTGCAAAAACTCTTTGATCTGCACTCTTTGGACATTCTTAGATTGATTGTGTGACTTTGTCTTATTGAATTGCCATGTACTAGCATTTGGATTTATATATTATTTGATTTGATCTACTTGACCATTGGTTTCATAGGTGTTATAGTTGAATCCTTCATATATATCTTTTAATATGATACCTATGATCGTGTTTTCAGAACTATTGGCTTGTTGATTATAAAAAGACCCATTGGCACATTGGTTAAACTCTTGATATGAGTTATTACAATACATTGGCACATGGTTAAACATTTGGTATTGGTCTCATTTTATATGATCAGTTTTAAAACTATGATATAACTTTGATTGCGCGCGTTGTTTTATGCACTTACCATTTCATTGGCTGGCCAAGTCACATGATTGTTGAACTATACTATAATGGGTAGAACAACTATAAGCCGACGGTTGTACTTTGGCAATAACTATTGTGCATGACAGAGATAAGATCCACCACCTTCGCACGATGACATTAATGTCTATCCCTTATCCCTATTTTACCTCTGCTCGCTCGGGTAACCTTTCGTGCACTCTGCTCCTATGTATGCTATGACCCAAACCCTGGCTCGTTCACCGTGTTCTCGGCTCCATGGAATCGGTGGTGCGAATCGAGCCAAACAGTAGCCAAGCATTGCTACTGTTCAACAATGCCTGAAAATACCTGAAGGATAACGGTTGGTTAACCTTTATACAGTGATTCGAGGGTTTTAATCTCTGTGTTGCACAACAGTTCGCTCTCACTTTTGATGGTTGTAGAGCCAAGGTGGGTGACATCCAGTTGGAAATCGATGAGAAGTTTATTAGTTCTGCTACAGGATTACCTGCCACGGGCCATCGTTGGTTCAAAAATTAGAAAGTGGAAGAGGTTCCATGGACGCTACTGTTTGTCTCGCGAAAGGTCACTTCTTGTGACAGAGGTATGCCCATATCTGCGCTTAAACAACGATGGCACAATACTTTGATGGTATTCAAGCAGTTCATGACCTGTGAAGGTTGATATGGACTCGTTTTTCTCTACCACCTACATTTGTTAATTAATTTTATGGGATACCCGTTGAATATGCCCTTTACTTTCAGCGTAGCCTATACAAAATGTCGAAAAGGTTTAAAAGGGAGAAGGATGATAGTAGCCAGTTCCACCATGGACTTATTAAACTTATCATTGTTTATCACTTAAGTCTCCACGGTGATAGCTAGCGATATTTCATCGCTCGAAATGGTTTTTGTGATACAGACCCTGTCCAAGTTGACAAGCCTATGGTTATGGAAGCCAAGGTCGAGCCACCCGTGCCCTTCCATGTCCTACTGCCCTCTCCTAGGCCCATGGTCGACCCTGATATTAAATTACCAAACACTATAACTAAGAAGGCCGAGGCTATTAAAAAGCCCGTAAGCAAAAAGCCCAAGGCAAACCCTACTGTTAATGCTGAGGGTAAAAAGAATGCTCGGCTTATTTCGAGGATGGCTAGAAATAAACCTAAACCCACTACTGACCAGAAGCCCATAGTCCTTAGTGAGGATTCAGACTCTGACGTAGAACGTTTCCTAACCAATGAGTACCCTTACTCACAGGGTTTATGCCCCGAGCCACCTTATGATTTCGTGACGAATCTTCCCCCTTGCCTAAGGAATGATCCTAGCTACCCTGGTATCAAACTGCCTAATGAAACCCTTAGCAACATAATCAAACCCTCACCTGCACTTTCGAAGCCCACACAGTCATCCTGTGACCAATGTGATTTATGGTTGGAATGATACTACATCGACGTTCCCATACTCCAATCGAAAATTCAATCGCTGGAAAATCAAGTTGCATTATTGACCAGTCAAAGAGACAAGCTCCAAGCAACTGATAGGAAGCAGAAGACAACTGGTTCCATCGTTTTCAAGAATGTTGAATCGGCTACAGCCATTGTCAACTCCAAAATGTCATGATCAAGCCATCTGCTCGCCATACAGGTATGAATTTTGATATCGTTTTAGTTCTGTGAATGACCAGGAGTAATATAGTGATTTGAATTTGGTCTTCGAATAGCTCTTTTTATATTTCGAAATGACTCTGCCATAATGTTTTCATCCTGTATAATTTTCGCTTTGCTAAAAATAAATGGAATTTTGTTTTGGATACATGATTTGATCATTCCCAGTTTAGCCACTGATAGATTTTTATCAGATTTGATTGGTATTCGTTTGGATTTGATTTGTTCATTTGTCTGATTGAATTAACGAAATTAATGGTTTTTTTTCGATTGGATTTGTTTTGTATCTACTCTAAACAAGAAGTTTTCATGTTAGATTTAGAATACGATCGTGTTTTGATTTGATTTAGTTGGTATGTTGTGATTGTTGAACGATTTCATGAGTTTGATTGTTACGATCTGATGTGTCATATGATTTTCTAAAACAGGACTACGACTCTGATCGATTTGATTTGGAAAGAATGACTCTGTTTTTATGAAAACAATACTCTTATTAAGCCTGTGCAAATAATATTCACGCCCGAATCGTGGAATGGTTTTGATTCATAATAACTATGTTAAAACCTTAACTGTTCGATTCGCTCTTATTCTTATTGGATTATCCCATATCTTGAGTTGGCAAGATTGTTTTATGAGTTGGATTCGGATTATAATTTCTACCCTATTTGATTTTAAATTTGCAAAACGAATTGGTCAACCTATGTTATCTCTATCAAATCCGGTTATAATTTGTTTGAATGGAACGATTTTGATCAAAGTCAATTGATCTTGTTTCCCCAGTTTGCAATAACAAACGATCAGATAATTCCTATGAATTCTATTACCAATTAATTGATCCTGCTATGATTTCATTTGAATTGATTTGCATGCCAGTTTGAGTCGATCCACTCGTGGCATGAAGCGTTTGCTATGTTAATACAGTTATAACGATTTGAGAATGATCTTGTTGGATTCAATCGTATCTCCTGTTGATAAGGCAGCATAACAATTACCTACTATTTGTTTTGACTATATCAGTTTCGAATTGATATCAAACGATTTCACAACTGTTGATTATGATTCTGTTCGTTCGATTTTGTGGTAACAAAAGAAACAGAGTATGCGTATCTCTATGATCATTTGATTGATCTTGATCCTGTTTGATTTCGAATGGTATAACCATTTCAATTTCAATGATTCGTTTTCTAATAGCTATTGGATGTTAATTGAATTTAATTCTTTTAAAAGATTTTCAATCGATTTTTATGCTAATTATGTGTCTTATTTAGACCAGCTACAGAATCGCAAGATTCTGTAGCTAGTCTATAGAATTAGATTATTATCATTTTATTAATAAAGGATCCTTCTAACTTGTCCATTTTTTACCCTTTTCAGGTAAATTCGAATTGCATGGGACATGCTGGACAATCTAGGGGATAATTGTGTGTTTTAGTTTTATTTTAGGTTCCTAGTTTAGTTAAACTTGGGATATCTTCCCAGATTTTATGTAAACAGTTTTGATAACTTCCACAGGGAGGTTTTACCCTGTGGAAAACCTATAAATACTTATTATTTTGTGTAATAAGGATCATCCTCACTTGTGGGAGAACTAGGCTATGAAATTCTAATACAAACTGAGACAAAAGTTGATGTTCTGCTACAGCTTTCGCTTTCATAATATCAATCTTTTGTTTCAAGTTTATGCATGTCATTACCAATTGATTATAGACTACTTTAGCTATCATAGTCTATTGCAGGATGATGTGATTTAATTAATGTGATCCATGTCTGATTTCTTTCAATACTTAAAAATATAGCAGTTACTTTGTTCAGTTAATGAATGACAGATTTCTCTTCTTCATCAATTGAATTATTTCGTATAAGTCTTTGCATACAGGTTTATCTAACTGTGAAGATTTATAAATCATATAATTGTTGTAAATTTTATGTCTTGTTTGTCCTGTAATTATATTGAAGAGCATTGCAGCTATCGTTTATGAGAAGCGCTTGGATAATTCGGTGTGGGTTTCCTCCCTCTGATCATCTAAGACAATCATCACATACAGGGCAAATCTGGAGTGTTTCTTCAGGTTAGCTTGCTATTTATTCAAATAGTCTATTTGTTAGTATAATATTAGTAGTTTAGTTAGATTTGTAGTTAGAATTAGTTTATTATTTATTTAGTTTAGTTAGTTTTTGTTTTATTTCTTGTTCATTAAATTATAAAATCAACAAAAAATATCTTTCTCTGTCTTAGGGCAGAATGCAAATGCGTTTTTCAGGTTTTATTTAAATCTGTAAATTGTAGATATTGTACATTTTGTGAATAAGTTATATTTCTGTTAGTAGTTAGATATTTTATTAGTTAGAGTTAGTTTGGTATTAGTTAGTAGATTATATATATAGAATAGCTAGTTTAGTTTATTAGTTTGTTTTATTTCTTTTTAGTTAGATTAGTTACTGTAGATTAGTTTTCTTTTTTTTTATTAGAACCTTAGATCGGCTAACGGAGCCGCTAAACCCGTCAGGGTGGTTCATCCCAAACAGCTTGGGTTATTAGACAACCCCGGACCAGTTCCACTCTCTCAGTTGACGGACGGTCGATTTCACCCGTCAACATTATGTCCTTAGAGATTATGTGCCTTAGCAGTTTACCTTCCTTTAATCCAAAAAGGCTCTTCTTAAGATTCAAAGAAATCCCAAATTTCCTGCATTTCTCAAACACTCGTCTGAGATGTCGTAAGTGTTCATCATCGGATTGGGAAAACACTGTTACGTCATCCAAATAAAAGACAATAAATTTTCCGAGTTCTTCCACAAAAGCGATGTCCATCACTCTATGGAAATTGGCCCCGTCGTTCATCAACCCGAAAGGCATTTTCACATACATGAAAGTACCCCATGGTGTTGTGAAAGTTGTTTTCTCTTGGTCATCTGGTTGAACGAGGACCTGGTTATAGCCTGAGAACCCATCCAGTAAGGAGATTCGAATGGATCCAACTACCTTTTGAAATATGTGGTCCATTTTTGGCAATGGGTAGTTGTCCTTTAGAGAGACCTTGTTCAGATTTTAGGAATCAATGCAAAGCCTGATTTCCCCAGATTTCTTTCGGGTTGGGACTAGGTTTGAAACCCATTTGCAATATCATAAGGGAACTATTATTTTCACGTCATACATCATTTTAATTTCTTTTTCTATCAGGGGAATTAACTTGGTATTGATTCTCCTAAGTTTCTACCTGAAAGGTTTTTGATCTTCTTTTATTGGGATTCTATGTTGTATGATGCTCGTGTCATAAGATTTCAAGTCCTCGTAACCCCAGGCAAATACATCTGAATATTCCTTGAAAATTTCAATGTATTTGAGTTTATGCTCAGAGGGTAATGATTTGGAAAGTTTTACCATCCTGGATTTCCCTTCTGTCCCTATATTACAATCTTCAACTTCTTGACCACTGGCTTCAATTTTTGTTTTTTTAGCTACATCATTAAAATAAAAAAGGTCTTCTAAAGGAACTAAACCCCTAGGTAAAACATTACTCTTTAAATGCAGAACATCAGATTCTATCTCATATTCACCTAACTCTCCTGAATCTACCTTATTTACACTATCTTTCCAAAATCAGATCTATTTACATTTTCATCCTCATTTTCTAAGTCTATGTTTGTACACTCGAAATCATTTTTACATTGTAGAAAATCTTCAATTTGATCATCATTACCAAATACCTGCCAATATCTGATGTTGTCTAGGACATTCGGTCTGCACTTCACCTCCACCATGTATGGGTGAGTGGAACGAAAAGGTATCTTGCATGTGGCCGTTGACGTGGCTAATCAATCTGCTAAAATATTATGTCCCCTTGGCATCACCTACAAATCAACTTCAGTGAAACATTTAAGGGCATCCAGAACAAAATTCCTATAATCTCTGAGATGGGGATATTTTGCTGCATACTCACCTTTGATTTGTTTGATAATTAATTTGGAATCTCCTCTTACCATGATTTTTTTGGCACCAACCTTCCTCAGTAGTTTCAGACCGAGCATCAAAGCCTCATACTCAGCTATGTTGTTAGTGCATTGAAAATTTAGTTTGTAAGAATGGTTTTCCGAATACTTGGATTTGTGATTGTGCAACCAAACTCCTACTCCAACTCCTTCTTTGCTTACGGCTCCATCAAAGTCCATGCTCTAGAAATCTGCTGGCAATTCTTTAGTTATCACATTTTTCTTTCTGTCTACCTCGGTAATTTCTTTGCCTTCATTCGGGACAGATGTATCTTCTTCCAGCTGAGTGATTTTTTCTCCTGTATTACCGTCATTATATAGGATAAAGGAATCTAGGTCAGAATGTGCAGAGTACAGGGGATAGTTATGTGGCTTTTCTTGGCTGTTGACCATATATTTTATCAACGTCTCTCTGTACAGTCTTCTCTGTTGCCCGAATATCAGGATGGTGGCATACAACATATCCAACTGTAAGGTACCTTTCAACTTGGCCCCTCAAGACCTGGACAACAACATACCATATTTCAGGGGAATGTCTGCGACCACAACATCCATAACCATGCTTTTTGTTGTAATCTGAACTAGAGTGGTACATAAGTCTTTGATCAAACTGATACATATGACTTTGCTGGAGTCAAAAGAGTGTAAGTCCTTGTAAGGTCTAGTGACCTCGAGTCCCAGCTTTTCCATCACTGCTTTAGGCATCAGGTTATGGGAAGCACTTGAATCTAACATAGCATTATGAAGAATCAGGTCGTGTATATTAAGGCTGATGTAAAAAGGAGCGACAATGCCATTGTCGGTCTGATCATCAACTTCAGGGTTGAACAGGAGTTCAGGTTGATCATCAGTAAGATTTACAGTATCCAAATGATTTTCCGATCCAACAGTTAAGGCCTCCGTGCCTATATCAAGTTCAACGCTTAGTGCTTTGATCACCTGTGATCACTAAGCGTCCTTACTCATCAACTCGGAAAGAGGAATGGGAATTTTCACTTTGGCTAATTCCCCTTCGAGGCTGAAAGGAGTAGGTGCTCTGCTTTGGCTCTGCAATTCTAATTTTTCCACCATAGTCTTCTGGGAAAAAATATTTGGTGAATTGGTTGATGAAACCTCAGTCTACGATGATTTTTTTGTAAGGTTTCTTTTTGTTGGAACTTCAACATTACCTTTCTTAGGGATCTTCTCGGTAGAAGGCTCAGGTGATTTCTTAGTTTTAACTATCTTCTTCATTTCGGTTACCTTTTTTGGGGAACTTCCATCTCTCTTTTTACTTCGTAGATTGTACTGTCGGTGTACCTCCATAATAGCATTTTCAAATGCCTGTTGTTTGGTATCTTCAGCTTCCTCAGTCACCTTTGTTTGAGAAAGAAGAAAAAGTTCTTTATATCCTCCAATTCTTCAATTACTTCTTCTCCTTCGTCGGCATAATTTTCCTGTAGGGGCAGTCTGATCTATTGATCAGGACCCCTCTGCTCTCTTTGATCCCTAGGATCTCTCTGTTAGATTTGAGGAGGGTTTCTTCTGAAGTTAGGATTCTGAATTTGAGGAGGTGGTTGGTTTTCTCTAGGAGGGTTTCTTTCAGATACAGTAAGTCTCTCCATCATCCTTTCCATTTCTCTAGCTAAGGAATCCAATTTGGAATATGAAGAAGATGTGGAAGGTTCCTCTCTAATTGTGCCTCTCCTCTCCATCCTTTGTCATGCCTTTTTAGCCAACAGGTTAGCCTCCACTCTTATTGTTCTTTTCTGCATGTCTTCCACGGTGGTGGAATTTCTTTCCCTTAATTGATATGACATATCAACGTCAAAACCATCAGGGAATTTTATCAATGCTAAACCTTGTGGAGGCTTAATATTGGCTAGGATTGCATTATACAAATTGTTGAAGTGGGTGCAGTAATCTTGTACGGTCTCACCTTGATTCCTTCTGATGTTTTTGTATTCTGACAAGATCTGGAGAGGATTTTTATTTACCTCCCATCTGTCTAGAAAAATTCTTTGAAATGTTGTAAGTTCGAGCACTGAGGCAACACGTAAATCCTTGTACCATTTCTTAACATCACCGGTCAAACTCTGCGTAAACAATCTCATTTGAACGTCAGCCTCATCTACTTTCTGTAGATCAAAATAGTCATTCATTTTATCAACGTGTTGTTTTGCACTCAAGGGCCCTGTTCCATTGAATTGTGGAAGTCTCGTTTGATAATCCTGGGACATAGCATGTAGAGGTGCGACCAACACCAAGGGAGCATATCTGGTTGCCATGATAGGTGGAGGGGGTGGGAAAACAACCTGGATGATAGGTGTGGTAGTGACAGAAGATGAGGAGGAGGAGGGGCTTGCTGGCATGGAGTGAGTGGTTTGAGGGTTCGCAGTGGGAGATAGTATTTCAGGGGTCCAGGGTTGCAAGTTTTTTGGATCTAAAAAAATTTCAGTCACAAAGCTGTCAGATTTTGTACTAAACAAGCTTTGTTCAAAAATGGTGTCAAAGTTAAGATCTTGAAGGGTAAAAAGTTCTTTTGGAAGATAAGGGGACCTCTGAAGGGGACTGTGACTTCCTAAAATTTCTACAGTGGTTTTCTTTCTAAGTAATTGTTATGGATTATCAGTTGCTATTGCAGGTTCTGGGTCTGGGTGGGATCGAGTATAAGTTCTTTTAGGATCCAGATTTATTTTTTAATTATATATATATCTNTATATATATATATATATATATATATATATATATATATTTATTTTTATGAGTCCAAAAAATAATATGTACAAGCTTTAACAACCTCTAAACATTATTGCTTTTTCAGATTTATGATTTGTTTAGAAACAAAGCTTTCTTCTAAGGGAAAGAAAATGTGGGGTTGAAAAGTTCGTCCCCAGTATGGTCGCCACTATGTTAACACTCTGTAAAATCCCATAGGTTGTTAGGAAAGAAGAAATCTATGAGAGGTAACTTTATCCAACCACTTCGAAACTGGAATCTGGCCCTACCAACTTCAGAGAGGGATCTCTCTGTATGATTTAGATATGTTTTGAACTTAAGATATTAGGCTCGTTAAAAAAATAAGATTGAAAAGGCCTGTTGTTTTTGTTGAGTTGGTTGAAAGGGATTTATGCATCTATTGGGCTATGGGGTCTGTGTTGTAGAGATAAAAATCTAAACTAGAAACAAAAGATTCTTCTCACATGGCAGGATAATGCATTTGTTGGATTCTTTTAGCAGTAAAATGATGAAAAGCAGAAAAGATGAGAATATCAATTAAAGTAAAGAAGAAGTTAAGAATTTCTTCACTGTAATATCAGAAGATAAACATTAAGATCTTTCAAAGTTTGAAACAAGGTATACAAGGATAAATCCTACAACGTACATTACTTTTAAAGATTAGATTAGAAAACACTATGATAACTGAGCAAGAAAACATTCAACATAGAAAATAAAACATCACCAATGACTAACACGCAAGAATCCTGTGAAAACGCCTCTTTGTATTAATGGAAGATCTCTTGAAAAAGATTACAGTCTTGTAGCTTGCAGGGCATAAAGATCAACCCTCAATACTTCAAAGTCTGAAGTATTTATAATTTAAATTACAAATGATCCTTTCATTAAATATCAGGACGTGGAAAATCTAAATTTAGCTAAATAACTTAACAAGATACAAAAATCTAGGAAACTGTTTGGTGATGTGTCGAAAATTCATGTTGTTTTCTGGGTGAATCGTTGGTGAGGCCTCTTCATGACCTCATCTGACTGGATAGCTGACTGGGCTTGGACATCTCATCGAATACTCAATCAAATTGCAAAGCTCTTCCCATTGAAGGTGACTGGGAATGTTGACTTTGAGCAATCTATGATATACTTCATCCATCTCTTTGTACTTGGAAAAAGTTGGCTTGGTGATGAAGATGTACCGGATCTTATGTTGTATGCTGATGTCCAACTGTAAAGCATCCAAGAATGCCTTACCAGTGATACTGCCTTGTATTCCTAAGAATTTTGAGTTATCCTTAGCCACAGTGGCTAGTCTCTCTTTATAATCGGGGAGTGTCATCAATTTGTCATTTATCACTCTCAAACCAGGAAGGCCTTTCTTCTATAGAGCTTCGATCTTGATGAAAAATATTTGTACCCCTACATCCATGGTCTGGAACTTTTCCTTCAGTTGTAGCATTAGTCCTCTCTTGTTCAGGACCCTTTTGACCTTAAGGATGGTCTCTATCCTATATTCAATCTTCAGATCCTCTAGCTCCTCTCTGGTTTTGGAATTCAGAAATTTGATGATATTGGTAGCTTCTGTAGGCATCTCTGCTAGTTCTTCTCTTATCTTCTCTACGGCCTTCTTACTTCTTTTCACTAGCTCATTTTGCTCGAACATGATTTGTATCATCGACCATATTTCATTCATGGACTTGGTGATATCCATCCAGATACTTTCCTTGACCTCAGCAAGTGTTTTACCAGCCACTGTTTGCTTCTGAAGTTGTTGTAATTCCTATTTGATATGGTCTGATGTCTACTTCTCCTTGTAGTAGCTGGTTTGATAAGAAGATTTGAGTTCCTGGAGGTTCTCAATCTCCCTTTTGAGTCTACCAATCTTTGTCTCTTGCAGATTCATCTCCTCCATGGATTTATCCAATTCAACAGTCTTCTCCAGAGATGTCAGTGGAGTTTCCGAGGGAATTTCCGCAACAGACACTGTGCTCACTCCTGTGAGTGGAACTGCTCTCAGTGGAGTGACCTCCATGGGCTTTGACTGCTCCTTCTCTTTTACTAGTTTTTCCAATTCCGCTTCCATTTCTTTCAACTGTGCATTCTGCTCCATGATCAGTTTGAGCATCTCATCCTTTTCTCCTTCAGTCTTTGATATTTCCTTTGCTTGTGAGTCTTCTATTTGTGGAAGTTTTAACTATTTCCTCAGATATGCTATATCAACATTTTTCTTTTTGAGAATCTCCTCGACTTCTTTCACATTCGAGGGGTCGTAACCAATCTTGAGGACCAGCTCTTCCAACATCTTTATCCTGTTATCCTTGGCAAAGGATGATATTTTTTCTAACTTCAGCTGCGTCTAGATGTTGTTCAGAGATACCTGTAACCTGGAGGTAGTAGTAGAAGAATTTTCCAATGTGGAGAAAACCATTTCTCCAGTTTTCCTGTGCAGATCCATTTGATCAGCTGGATGCACATCTTTATTTTAAAATTCAAAAGTTGCCCTTTTGTAATCGGTGATTACTTTCGGGTCTGGCACCTATGCTTGTAGAAACGCCATATGCATTATACCCTTCTCAGTGTTGAATGCAGAAAACCATCTGTGTTGTGTAGTTGATGTTTGCTTCCAGAATTGAGCATATGTGCTACTGGTCAGCATCTAATTTCTCTTTTCAATAAGATCATATTTCTAAAAAATACTCAATTTTGGTCCTGTTTTGCTTGGTTGGTTGACGAGTGGAGTATATGTAGGCTTCTTGGGAAATACCATGGTTATGATCTATTTACGACTTGTACTAAGGAGTGACCGATCCATGTCCATAGTTGTAGTGGTTTGAACTTCCTTTTCTCCAACCATGTCAGGATCCTGAGTTGTTTTTGGCCTCTTTATGTGCAATTGGAACTCTTCAGATGATACTTCAGTGATGGAAGGCGAAGTGTCCTTCCTGGGCCTTTTCTCCTTTGTAGCCTCTAGTGTAGTCGTCTAAGAAATAGTGACCGAAGGGTCTTGTTGTTCTGTCTCAACCAGAGTGTTTGGCTCCCATTCTATCTGGTTTACGAACTTCTCTACCTCAGGCCTAGATGTGTGAACATGCGGGATATTCCTATTTTTTATCCTCATTTCAGAAATTATCCCACACGGATCATAGTGCCATGTGAAACTGACAAAAAAATTCATTTATTTTAGCAGTCTATCTTCTTCCTCCCCGACCCCTTGGCTATTGCAGATGAAAGACCCATTCTACTCTTTGATTCTGAGCTACTGCTTCTTCTTCAGAGACACAAAATGTATGTCATATGAATTTATCATCTGCCTTATGCATTCCAGGGAAAAAATCCTCACAGGTAAATACCTAGGCAATTTATATGGGGACAACGCACACCTGTAAACACTGATCTCAGTGTGGTTTTGGTACAGGTACCAATCACTAGTCTTTGTAAGGTTCGAGAGATGTAAAATCCTCTGAATTTCCTCGTTAATTCTAGGTTTAGGTTTGTCACTGAGCATACTCACCACTGGGTGGTAGAACTACTCAATGAGATACTTGAAACTGAATTCTGTAGAGTTATGTCTAAGCAATGAAGTCCATGCTGTCACTGCTTATGGTCTCCCATCTTTATCCATCTTCTGCATTGAAAATGAAAATTTGTCCACTTGAAAGAAAACAAACAGGTAAGCTAGTATTTAAGAATACCGGAACATGCCTTCTATGGAGAAATTAATGAATTGTTTGTGAAAGTTGTCCACCAAGAACATACTGTAGTTGAACTGAGCATTGGGTCTCTCATCGGTGGAAAAATTGGACAGAAATTCCAGGATGGGTTCATTCACCCATTGATCCGAAAAGTATCCAAGCAAGGCACATAGTGACGTGATGACCTAGTTTCCCTTTACTGAGAATAGGGAGGAAGGATAAGGGGGGTTTGTAGTGGGGAGCTGAGCAGATTGTGGGAGGAAAAGCTCAAAAATTTGATCTCTTTGGGGAAAAGACAACTTCTGGTAGAGCTCCGTGATGATTTCGAGGTTGAAAGGTGAGGCGGATTTAGCTCTGGGTATCTGCATCATTTGGTCAATGGTTTCTGGTGTGATGAGGAAAAGAATTTCTCCAGATGAAGACATAATGGCTCTTTGTTAAGGGATATAATGGGCCTGGAATTTGAGGGCGAATTCAGGAAAGTGGTGAATCTGGGGGAAAAGATACAGGGGAAGATTTGACTCCTAGAGCCCAATTTTGTTGCTTTGGTAAAAAAAAAACTCTTTGAGCCATGACCGCAAGTCCGCAAAGTCGAATTCGAATATGGTGTCTATGATTAAATGGTCTTTGTCCACTAGGGGGATCCTGTTGAGGTCGACAGGTGGCGGGAGGAAAGGATTTTCCTCATCTTTTGTCCTCTTTGATTTTGGTGCCATCACTGTTAAAATACCTGCAAATCAAACAATCATTAGTGGGGATGGTTGTGGTTTGGGACGTTTGACTGAAACACAGAGAAAATGGGAATGATCTGGTGAGACAGGAAAGTTATTTTCTGGTGAGGCGACACAGTAAACAATGGAATAAAGAAGGGAGACGGTGGTTTTGAGTGAACAGATATCCGTTGGGCGTGGGGGACAGGTCAACAAGCTAACAGATAAGCTAGCCAGTAATAAATTGCCAACGAATCATTTGGAGCGTGAGATGGCAGGTAATAATGAATGACGAATACGACTAGGCAATGTGGTGGAAGCTAATTGGGGAGTGACCTTGGTGAGAGGACTTGTAAAGGACAGACAAGGGGGAGAGGGACTCACAGAGTAATGAGACGTGACCTCTAGGAAAAACATGGATGATGAAATCATGGGGTGACGGGGTATGTCAAAAATGATAGGCGGTGGAAGTCTAAACAAATGAATTTATGCCACGTAGGGGATAAGGGCCCACCAGAGAATATTCCATTCCAGACCCCCCCCCTCCGTTAAAGATCAATCGGTTGGGGGGTCCAAAAAAGACCATGATCTGTTGATTTGC
>JASDQU010011462.1:167625-183753 GCA_032191745.1 Picea mariana | reverse complement strand
GGGGGGGGGTCTGGAAAGATTTGTTAACCATAGATCTGGGCGCGAAACTTTGAGCTGTTCATACATGTGCTATGCTTAATTGTGAGCACGAAGGAATATGTGGTATGAAAATTTAGGATAAGTGCAATCATGGGTTTTCCCAAGCTTTTCCATGTTTTAATCACCAAGGGGTTAGACATCAAAACTTCGAACATCAAAGGTATGTTTCCACATCAATCATCGTACTTGTTTTATTGAAATAAAGCAAACTACCCTATTCTCTAACCTAATTACCTATGACAATTAGCCCAGATTAAACTGTTGGACTAAGAAATTACTCTATCCCGGGGCTATCTGACCAGGATTAGGCAGTCTGGTCAGATTTATTCACTAACTAACCTAAATTACTTGGGTAAGATTGAACAGTTTAGCCAAGCTTATTCACTACTCCTTTCAGCATCAATTTAAAATAATTTGGCCATGCTTGAAAGGTATGGACCAAGTCATTGTTATTGCATGGGTCTCTTTGGAATTTCTTTTATGCCCTCTTTTATTCTTTTTCTTCTTTTCTTTTCTTTTTCTTTTCTTTTCTTTTTCTTTTCTCTCAAATTATTTGCAGAATGAAAAATCATTTGACAAACAAAAAACACTTAAAGAGATAACATTCCAGTCACCAGTTGATCCTATAAATTATAGGGTTATAACATACCCGAGGATTTGCCTATTAAAGGAGACATGTTTTTTATCACATCTTCGGACCCCTGGTACAGAGATATACTAGTCTATCTCTGGAATTTGAAGTGCCCCACCTATGCTTCTCGTGATGAGCGTCATCATATACACCATCAGGCCAATAACTATATCATTCTCAAGGACACTCTGTATCATCGAGGTGTAGACTGCATCCTTCACTGATGTCTCACTCATGAAGAAGCGGAAATTATGCTTAACGATTGCCACACCAGAGCATGTGGTTGTCATTTGTCTAGGTTGGAAAAAACCCAAAAGATTCTACGAGTCAGTTACTTTTGGCAAACATTAATCAAATATTGTGTTGAATCGGTCAAGAAGTGCCACCAGTGTCAGATCTTCTCTCGGAAGATGAGGGCACACCCTGCTCCCATGTTTTCCATCATCAAAGTTGGTCCCTTCACCAAGTGGGGGATTGATTATGCTACATGCAACCCCCCTTCAGCAAGGGGCACCATTATATCATCGTAGCAGTAGACTACTTTATGAAGTGGGTCGAGGCTATGCCAACGTTTAAATATGATGGCGAGATAACAACTCTCTTTTTGTTTAACCAGATAATAGCAAGGTTCGGCATCCTTAGAGAGATTATCACTGACCATGGTAGTCACTTTCATAATAAAATGATGTCTGAGTTAATGTCAAAGCTTGGGTTGAGGAAAGAACATTTGTCACCCTACTACCCACAAGTGAATGGTCAAGTGGAAGCTATGAATAAGTCCCTTAAGACTATTTTACAACGAACAATCAATTCAGCCAAGTCAAACTGACATTTGATGTTGTAATCCATGTTATGGGACTACCAAACATCTGTTAAGAATGCAACCATTTTCTCACCTTTTCAAATTTTTTATGGGCTGGAAGCAGTCTTGCCTATAGAGTGCCAGATCCTGTCTCTAAAATTGGCAGTACAGTTATTTGCAACTACTTCACCGCTTGAAGATCATTTATTATATCTTTAGCATCTTGATGAGTAGCGTCATGATGTAGCCTTGGCTAACGAGGCTCACAAACGAAAATTCAAGTGTCAGTATGATCGGTCTGTTCATCCTCATATTTTCTATGAAGGTGACCTTGTCCTAGTCTATGACAAAGACAAGGATCCCCTAGGGGTAGGCAAGTTCAAACCCATGTGGTTCGAACCTTTCATCATGAAGGAGGTTCTAATGAAGGGCATTATTGGCATAGGGGTAGACCAAGGGTTCAATGCTCCAACAATGCACCAACAAAACCCTAACTACCGGCCCTTTTGGCAACACCTGCGAAGAAGATGAAGTCTCACCTGAGGTATAGGAAGGGGTGGTTACAAGACTCAAGTGTCTGCAACCTTAGCTTGGACACAAATATATAAATATATTTCTTTCATAAAACTTATCATCAATTATTCATCAATATTCAACCCTTATTATACTTTGTAGATAACACAGAGCATCACAACGTTTACTTAGATCTAAGGTATTTTATCACTTAGCAACAAAAAAATAGATCAGATCCTATAGATCAGCACTAAGCATCTTTGTACATGTTAGATCTAACATTCAAACATATCTAAGAAGCACCAAGCGTAATTAGATCTATCTAATTATATTAAAGCACTTTGCAAAAGCAGGGACAACACATCAATTCAAAGCACAAAGCATAACACACAGATTTACATGGTTCACCCCCTTCCCTAGGGCTACGTCCACCAACTCTTCTTTTTTATTAGCATCTTCAATTGGTTATAGGCACAAAGCCACCAAAAAACCTTCCTCGCATAGGACAAAAGATTTGCGCAGCTTGCTAGATCCTTCTTCCTTGCGCTTACAACACAAAACCTTCTATAACTTCTACAATAGCTTGCACTTAACTCTGTAAACCTTCTACAGTCATGCAAAAAGAACTTACATAGACTATTATCACTTAGCTTATATCACATAGATACAATCCTTCTCTACTAGATGCCTAGTTGTTTATTTATACATTACAGGCCGACATCCCTTTCCCATTACATTGTCTGAAAACCCAAAAGGGTACCCGAAAGTGGGTCGAGATCCCTTGATCTCTGCTTTGTCTGGTGCTCCATATTCAACAAGTTGTTGAAGTCCCAAAAATGGTCAAATATGACCAAGTAACTTCAAAACTTGGTCAAGGTCCGACAGACCCCCAACACTCACCTGTGACTCATCCCGAGTCACTCTGGTCTGAAAAATTTTTCTTCGAATGCCTCGAGGTTGGCTCAAGATGCTTCAACTTTCTATAGTGGGATTACCTCTTGTTCATTGAACTCTTGGATGAGTGCATCACTGATTGGTCCCTCTAGGCGTCGTTCTGTTGTACTCACAACCTGTTCAAGTGTAGAATTCCTACAGAAACCCGCATAGATCTAGAATTCTAGTTAAATTGAACACATACAATTTGTTGATATTCAAGAGATGAGAGAAATTTTTTTATTCATAAATAAGAGAATTATATTAATAAAAAATTAATATACATGATCAACCATCCTCAAAAAGAAGAGAGAAGGTGAATATATAGAATTTCCAACATAGAAATTCTAGTCAAAAAAAGATAGAAAAAGATAAAATAGGTGTCATAAGCTAAGGGAGACCACATAATTCGACCTAGACCACTAAAGACACATGTCACACACTCATTAATTCCCACAAGAGTCAAGTGATGAGCATTATCTCACTTAATCTCACTTAACTAACAAGAGAAGCAGTTCCAACTCACTTAACTAACCTAAAATAGTAGTTACTAACAATAGTAACGACAAAAATCATTAATTAAGGAATAAATATCTCACTCAAAGAGGAGGTGTGCATTACCCAATAATGGATGAGTTTTTTCATGGGGGAGTTGGAATAAATCATGAATAAATCAAGAAAATCAAGAACCGGGAGTTGAGTCTTGATCTAAAAATAGCAGTTTTCCCTAAAATCTAGGGATGAGCTGCCCTCCCTCTCTATGTGGCCAAATTAGGTGAAATAAAGTGTGATGGAATGAATTAACCAAGATATAGGAGTCTAATCTAGGTATAAACTAATGTAAGTTAGGTTTATGCTCCAACACCCCCCCTTAAGCCTAACTGTAATGACAAAAAATTTGAGTCCTGACAACTTGGCCATTTTAGGTACTCATTACATAAAGGAACTCCTCATGAAAAGAGGAAAGAGAGAAAACCTCGTGGGAAACCCCCCCCCMAAAAAAAAAGAGGAAAAAAAATKATGAGTGGACAAAGGTGACCTACTTAGCTATCTCCACCACTCCAAGCATAGCTCTCAATTTTGAAAATTTCTTTTCAGTGAAGGACTTGGTGAAGATGTCTACAACCTACTGCTCTATGGGGCAGTACTGTAGTGAAATGACTCTGTCACAGATCAGATCATGGATGTAATGCATKTGAATCTAGATGTGMTTGGTCCTCTACCTTTGAAATGGATCAATCAATATCTAAATGGACCGCTGATTGTCATAGAATATGACAGTCGGAAGTGGATACTGAATACTAAACTCGGAGAGAATCCCTCGCAACCAAACAGCCTGTGTAGCTGCATTCACTACACCTCTATACTCTATCTCTGTTGTAGATAAAGAAATCGTGGATTGCTTCTTGCTAGACCAATAGAATGGGCCTGAACCAAAGCTGAAAACATAACCAGAGATGGACTTGCGGTCTGTACCATCACTAACCCAATTAGAATCTGTGTACCAAATCAGTGAAAGTGGGCAATCTACAGCATAAAAGATACCAAAACTGGGAGTACCTTTCACATATCTAAGGATTCTCTTTGCAGCTTTCCAGTGAATCTCATGAGGCTCCTGCATATATCTATAACAAACTCATACTGCAAAAGAGATATCAGGTTGAGTGTGACTAAGATACAACAAACTCCCAACCAACTGCCGATACAGTGTACTGTCCACCAAAGCTGTAGTACCTGCATCCTCAAATCTGGCCCCTGAAAGAAAGGGAGATGTTGTTGGCTTGCATTATTTCATATGAAAGAATACAAGTAGATCTGATGCATACTTAGAATGTGCCATATTGATCCCTGAAGTATACTGAGAAACTTCAAGACTAAGAAAGTAGTGCAACAGTCCCAAATCTGTCATGGAAAATCGATTGTGCAATGTTGATTTTGCCGAATCAATAGTTGAAGTAAGGTTCCCTTTCATCAGTAAGTCATGTATATAAAGTACTATCAGAAAAAGGAAATCATCATGTTGCAGAAAATAAACATTCAGATCATATTTTCATCGAATGAATCCAATGGAAAGTAGGAATGAATCCATCTTTGCATACCAGGCTCTAGGAGCCTGTTTTAGGCCATACAAATATTTCTTTAATCTACGAGGTAATATTTCTGAATGTATCCTTATGGATGCTCTATATAGATATCCTCCTTGAGATATTCATGAAGAAATGAAATCTTTACATCCATGTGATGAACTTCCCATCTGCGAGAAGCAGCAATGGCCAAAACTAGTCGAATAGAGTCCATTTTTGTAACAGGTGCAAATGTCTCTGTGTAGTCTATGCCATGTACCTGTGAGTATCCTTTTGTGACAATTTGAGATTTTTACTTGTTGATATCACCATCTACAGAAATATTTGTTCAATATATCCATCGGCATTGAACAAGCTTTCTTCCTTTCAGAAGTGGAACCAAGTCCCATGTGTTGTTGTCCATAAGAGTAGAGTACTCTTCATCCATGGCAGCCTCCCAGAGTGGGTTTCCAGCAGCCTCAGGGTGTGATTGTGGATCTGAACCAAGTTACATATAGAAATGTATGGGACGCAAAGTTTCTATGGCATCCAAGGCTTGAGAATCCCCAAAAAACTGTGATCTAGTCCTTCTTGTATCCGTAGGATCATCGACTAGTTCACCCGCATCTTGCAAGGTTTTCTCTGCCCAAGTGGGAAACTGAGTTGGAGCAGCCATGACCTGCTCCTCATCCTCTATATCAGACCCAAAATTTTTCTTTGATGGCTGCTCTGAAGTGCTCGAAGAAGTTTCCGACTCCTCCTCATTAGTGACAACAAGCGGTTCCTCGGCAGGGTCTTCTGAAAAATCATGTAGTGATTCTTCTTCAAAATTCACACTTCGAGCTAGAATGAACTTTTCAGTGTAAGAGTCTAGAAATCTATATCCTTTGACACCTTCAAGATATCCAAAAAATATGCATTCAACACTTTGAGGCTCCAAATCCTTCCTCTTATCTGTCGGAATGTGAGCCCATGCTCATGAACCAAAAATATGAAAGTACGACACTTTCGGTTTCTTACCGATCCAACATTCAAAAGGAGTGGTGCCTTTGAGTGATTTGTGAGGAAATTGATTTTGAATGTATTCTACACAATTAATAGCTTCATCCCATATATTGGGAGCTAATGATTTTGACTGTAGCATACAATTGGCCATCTCTTTTAAGGACTGGTTTTTCCTCTCCGCAACACCGTTCTGTTGTGGTGTATATGGCACTGTGTCTTATAGTTGTATACCTGCATCAATACAAAGTTACTGCACATGTTTGTTGACATAATCCCCCCCATTATCAGTATGGAGTATCTTAATCTTACACCCAGATTCATTCTCAGCAAGTGCTTTAAATTCTATAAGGCATTCAAAAACTTCTGATTTTAATTTCAAAAACAATACCCAAGTAAAGTGAGAGAAATCATCTATGAAGGTGAGTACATATCGAGCCTTACTGTTTTAAGGCTATGGGAATGGGCCCATGATGTCACTGAATCATCCCAAGAGGTGAAGAATCTCTTTGTGCCTTCCCTTTGTCAAATTTTTACTCTAGATGCTTGCCAAGAATGCATCCTTGACATACACCTCTTGTGAATTTAATAGCTGACAATCCTTCTACCATGTTTTCCTTGTTGAGTTGATGCAAGTAATTATAGTTTAGATGGCCAAATATTTCATGCCATAACCTGCTGATCTCATTATATTGTGACACAAATATAGTGCTAATATATTTAGGAACAAAGTGGGAGAAGGAATACAAACGAGAACCGTGATCTGCAATTCCATGTGCAAGTTGCGAGCCTGTGGAAATGTCGGTAATCACTACAGAGTCCGGAGTGAACTCCACCTTCCTTCCAGAGATGGAATGAGTGATTTGATATATCGATAGAATATTTTCAGACAACGAGGGAACATGAAGCACATTTTTGAAGCATCCCCCTTCAAGATCAACAATTCCTTCTCCGCACACCTTTGTGGGTGTGGCATCTCCCAAGTAAATTAGGGATCTGGTGCTTTATTCGATGGAGGAAAATTCATCTTTTGATGCAGCCATATGGTTCGATGCACCTGAATCAAGGATCCAAGATGATGGAGTGGATGTGACATCCATTAAATCATGACCATTTCGTGCTCTCCCTCCCCTGTTATCATCTTTCTTCTTTGCATTTTCGGGCACCGTGAGATTGTGTTGATGCAATTGCTTAGCCATCTCATCAATAGTCTTCCTCATGCAATTTTATCCAGGATGAAAACCTTTGGAAAAGTAGCTGCAAAATTTTCTTTCCTTCTTCTTCTTACCTTTAGGCTCAGAAGAGTTATCTGAAGATTGTGCGGATCTCTCCTTCTTCGATTTAGGAAATTTACCCGTTCCTTTTTTCTTGTCTTTTCCACTACTCTTTGGAGAATTAGTAGCTGCAAGTGCTTGGTTCTTGGAACACTTGATGGAACCCATTTGGACTAAATTAGCTTTCTCTTGAGTCAATCATGCAATGAAATCATTCAATGGAGGCATTTTCCATGTTTCCTGAGTCAATTTAGATGCTTGAAAAGTCGATACAAATACAGAATATTCAGGGCCTAATTTCGAGAGAATTGAAAGGATGAGTTGATATTCCTCTTTCTTGAATCCACATGCATTAAGTTCAATGAGGATGGATTTGAACTTGGTGAAGAATTCTTGTAGGTTGCTGAATTGAATTGGACTTAGGGATATGAGTTCATTCTCCAATTGATGCACTCTCATTGCATCCTGCTTCCCGAATAGTCCTTCCAATGTGGTCCAAACCACATCGAGAGTAGTGGCTCCATTGACATGAAACAGGAGATATTTGGAAATTGATAGGCATATCAGCCCAATTTCTTCATCTAATTTATTGAAATACTTTATCTTGTCCGCTGCAGCAGTCGGTTCTTTCTCCGTTCCCATTGTTACCCTGGAAAGCCCTTTGCTTCAGAGGAGCAGAGAGATCTTTGTCTTCCATTAGAAGTAATTGAAAGGATTTAGAATGAGTTTTGTGGGCTGAGAGAGATTATCCATTTCTACTTTATGCACCTCTTGATGATCTATACCTGCAAATAAAACCGTGTACAATCCACTAGATTCAATCTAGATCTGATATCATGTAGAATTCCTGCAGAAACCACGATAGATCTAGAATTCTAGTTAAATTGAACACATACAATTTGATGATATTCAAGAGATGAGAGAAAGTTTTTGATCCATAAATCAGAGAATTATATTAATAAGAAATGAATATACATGAGAAACCATCCTCAAAAAGAAGAGAGTAGGTGAATATATTGAATTTCCAACATAGAAATTCTAGTAAAAAAAAGCTAGAAAACCTAAAATAGGTGCAATAAGCTAAGGGAGACCACATAATTTTACCTAGACCACTAAAGACACATGTCACACAATCATTAATGCCCACAAGATTCAAGTGATGTGCATTAGCTCACTTAATATCACTTAACTGACAAGAGAAGCAGTTCCAACTCACTTAACTGACCCGAAATAGTAGTTACTAATAATAGTAACAACAAAAATCATTAATTAAGGAATAAATATCTCACTCAAAGAGAAGGTGCACATTCCCCAATAATGGATGAGTTTTTTCATGGGGGATTTGGAATAAATCATGAATAAATCAAGAAAATCAAGAATCGAGAGTTGAGTCTTGATCTAAAAATAGCAGTTTTCCCTAAAATCTAGGGATGAGGTGCCCTTCTTCTCTATGTGGACAAATTAGGTGAAATAAAGTGTGATGGAATGTGTTAACCAAGATATAGGAGTCTAATCTAGGTATAAACTAATGTAAGTTAGGGTTATGCTCCAACATCAAGTTCTACTCCTTGGTTTTCAACTTTGGTGAATAGTTGGCATGCATTTTCTTGCACTGGTTGAATTCATTGAGAGACTTCCATTAATTTACTCTGAAGCGTGTGTAACTATTGTTGGTTCATGCATTTCTATGGAAACCTCTTCATTCTCTCAATTGGTGACAAGGCCTTCAACTGCCCTTGTAACATGTCTACCTGCTTCTTTTCGTGTTGGAGCTGTGACTCTAATGCCTACAACTCTGGATTTTCTGTGAGGTTTTCATACATCTGAGCGCTTCTGGAGATCAGTTTCTTGTATTCCAAGGCAAAGGATTTTAATCATTCAACTGCACTGTGGGAAATTGCCTCTGTTAGATCTCTTATTTCTTGAGGAGTCTGGGGCACAATGTGAAGTTCCAGGTCTGCGATGCACTGCTGAAGCTGTTGGATCACTCCTTCCAGTTGTGCCACCTGTTGTGGAACCCATTCTTCTGTCTGGACTTCGATGAATATCACAGAGTGAAGTTCTCTGTGAACCCATTCTTGTACTTCAAGTTTCTCTGCGAGCAACTGTTCCTTGTCTTCTTGTAGCGTTGTTTTCTCTTACTCCCACTTTGTTTGAAGAGCTAGTTTTTTTCTAACTGCATTACTGTGTTGTTCTAGAAGATCTTCCTGTGGCTACACCAAAGCTTGGGTGGATTGCACTGTCTCTTCCTGAGCTCATCGAAGGTGAGCTTCAAATTTATCGACGATTTGGTGCAAATGGGTTGGCTCATCTCCTGGTTCTTCTATTCCACTTGTCGAGGGCACAATAGAAACTGGATGGATGAATTGTAATGCCTGTTGCACCTTGTTGTTCTTGAGTTTATACTTTAAGGCTGTAAAGTATACTGTCAAGGCATCCGTAAATGTTTAAAAAAAAATAACTTGAGGATAAGAATTAAAAAGGAAGGGTGAAGCAGAATCAGTTTCTCAACAGTCTCTGTCTAGCTTCCCGTTGTTCTTGGATGCTAATATCTCTTTCAATAGCAGCCCATGAACGTTCTAATTCAACCTGGTTAGTTGTTGTTTGTAGGATGGTATTAAATAGGTTCAAAGCAATACTGGTTTGGTCTTGAAGGCTAGGTTCAATGTTGGGTTGTCTGCTATTTGGAACAGTCATGGAGGATAAGATTTTATTTAATTGTGAAAGAATTTAATCAAATGTCACTTCAAACTTTTAAGAGATGAGAATAGGAAAAACAATTTTGAAATTCAAAACACTAACATAAATACATTCGAGGTCGTTTCCTGGATTTGCAACAATTTGAGAATTATAAAATAACAAAGAAGTACTACTGAAAAATATGAGGCTTTAATCAAGAAAGAATCTCATATTGTAACACGTAATAAAGAAGGAAAACAAGATTTCTAATGAAAGGTTAAGTATTAAGGTTCAAAAGATTCATAGGTCTTAAAATCACTGATAGCAATTTCAAAGGAAAAGCTGTAAATAATTTGATATCCAAATCAATATGAACCATAAAAGATGTTTGCAGATAACGTCAAACTGATTATTCATTAGAAAAACATTGAACGAAAAACATAATAAAGTATAGTAAACAGGGTTAAAAAACACATAGCTACAAATTTGCAGGATTCAAAATCTCATCTGTATCATATATTATGATGGATTGGAAAATTGTTAATACAATCGGCTCTCTCCAAAAAATCAAAATCCCTTTCTCAGTCTTTTGAAAATATATTTATACATCTTCATAAAAAAATTTCTCGTTGGTGACTAACCAACTTCCTAATATTATGGTTACATATATGAATAATGTCAACCATTTACATTTCCTTTCTAATTTCTAATGATGAAAATATTCAAAAAATATAGTTTTACATTAATGTTGATGAACTTCCTTTTTCTGCCTCAAGATAGTGAACACACTTTCCCAAAAATTTCACAAAAACTCTGGGAGCATCTGGTATCTCTTTTTCTTCAAACATGAAAAATCTTTTCTGTAATTCAGTCAAACGATCTTCTATCATCTTCCCTGTGAACTTAATAGTTTGCAACTTTAGGTTTGGTGTCACCATCCATTTGTCGATTTCTGTGATATTGATTAATTTAATTTTTGAGATCTCTATCTTCATTTCCTCCAGCTCTTCTTTGAACCTTAGTTGGTGCTTGGCAATATTAATCTCACCTACTAATCCGGGACAGTCATTTTTTTCGATATTTAATGAAGTCCTTTATAAGAGATAAAAAATTCCCTAGAAATCATCATTGACATCTCTGGTTATTCTTTTATATTCGGCCAAGTCTTCTTCCCACACTTTAAGTATTATGTCCCCTTTAACCTATTCAGAAATGGATAATTTTTTAATCCTTCCGACTTCTTCCTTTGTTTAGAGGGCTACTGCCTTTTGGAAAGTCGTTTTAGCGACTTTCGCTTCCCTTTCCTTCTGGAAAACATTCTCCAAGAATTTATTTGTTCTTGAAAGTAATTCTGGACTACTTCCAGGTTCAAAAACACTTTTTGTTGTTCTTATTCTATTTTCAAATGTATTCCCAATGCTTGTGTCCTAAAAATTTCAAGTTTTACTACTTGATTAGTAATAGAACTAATTTTATCTTGTAACTGTTTATTTTCTTCTTCTTTCTTTTGGACCTATGCCTGTGTGACCAGTATTATCTATTTTGCCTCTTCTAAGTCTGTTTTCATTTTCTGAATTTCTTGAATATCTTTTAGTCTAGCTTGTTCTAGACCCTTTTGTATTCCCCAACTGATATTTCTCTCAGTTTCTTTCAATTTGTCCTGTAGCTGAGTTATTGTTTGGTCTTTTTGTTTGAGCATGGTTGTTAAAATGCCAACAGAATATATATTTGTCGATGCTATAGAACCCATCGTACCTGCTAACTTCGTAGAAAATTCTCCATCTTTGAGCTTCTTTCCATCTATAATGACCCTATGTTTTTTAATCATCCCCTCTCCTCTTGGATGGATTTCCTGTTTCAAGATTGCTCTTCTCTTTTTACCGAAAAAGTAATCTAATGGAGGAATCTCATCCCTTGAAATTGGTTCTAGATCACTGACATACAGAGTTCCTTCATGGGGGGTTCCATAAGTTGACTGCAATGGGGTTAAGGAAGTGATGGGACTACCAAGCTCTGTTGCTGTTGTTCCTCCTGTCGTTTCTAGAACATCCTTAGGGATTTCTGGGGTTGTTTCTAGCTCTTTTCCCTTTTCTGTCTCTGATTCTTTTGTCTGGGAACCCTCTGTGTCTTGGGAAGGTATCTCAGTATCCTTCATCTTGCCTTTGGTATTTGCTTTGTCCTGTGTATTTGTTTCAAACCCTAGGGGAGGCCCTTCCTTCTCTGGAGGTGTAGTCGAAACTTCACCCTGTAAACTCTTGGGTAGGCAACTTCGCCTATGGCCCTGGAATGACACAAATCTAGTCTGTGAGTCAGGTGACATGGCCTGTACTATGTTCAGTACTTCTTCATAGGATTTAACATCCTTGAATACATCATCATAGATAGATGTTTCATGCTCATAGGCCTTTAGATTACAATGTATAAAATGCATGCTTATTACTTGATAGGGGTCATACTTTCTGTGCTCAATATCTACTAATTTCACTTCTTCTAATGATTCAACCTCTACCTTAGAATGGCCTAGATTTAATAAAGAAAATTTCCCAATATGTACAGGGAAAGTTGGCCATGACTTCTTCTGAGCTTCTTTTAGTTCTAATCCAACGTCACCCTTTACTATTTGATGGGTTACCTCCCTACACACCAATCTGTTCGGTAGGAATTTAGGGAGTGCATGAGGGGGAATGGAACAACCGTAAACCCTAATGTAGGAAAAATTCTCCTCAATAAACCAGTCGACAATTGCTTTAATATTTTTTGTGATTGCATCAGAAATGCGAGGGGGTTTGCGTCCAAAAAATATTTTATGCATCAGAATTATAATAAAATGACAAACCTCATAAAATGCATCCTTATAATTTTCTTCCCAAAGGGCCGAGTGATATTTATGAATGGGTTCTGGACAGGAAATGTTCCAACTCCAATTCAATAAAGGAAAAAGAGTCATATAACAGATTGCATCCATAATGTATGCTAACATGTAAAAGGTTGTTGGTTGTCCCTTTGATTTTGTTGCTTTGTAGTTTAAGATTTCCTGTGTTAGGTTATCTGACAAAATCTTATGCCAGTTAAAAGCATTCCCTTCTGATGCTTGTTCTAAAAAGGGCACCCAATCTGCATGAAAATGGCAGGGATCTTTTCTCCCGAAAAGTCTACATAACATAATAGCTACATAGACCATGTATTCATTCAAGGATGTTGTAGCATAAATCCCATGGGTATCAGCTCTAAAATTTGTTGGACACCTCTCCCATTCTCTGATCATATCAGGATATGTTTGGTCTACCTCAATGCATTCTTTCCTCTAAAACTCTGCTAAAATTTCAGCATTAAAAGTATGTTTAGGATTTGGCGAGAGTTTATACATTACTTGTATTTGTTCTGGCCTGAATGAGCTGATGATAAATCCTTGATCATTTAATATTCTCCTTGTTGGGATATCGACCTTTTCCAAGGCCCATCTGATCATATCATTGTATGCCACGAGCCACGAGCGTGCAACGATCTTATGATTCTCTGACTCAGCTATGTCCCAACAATGATTCTTAGAATCAGGATGAGCATTCTTGAGTTCATATTCCATCAATTCAGAGATTTGAGTCCAATATTTAATGGAGTCTATAGCTTGTGGTGTGGTGTTGGAGATGATATCTCCTTCCTATGCATCTTCATTCTTCTTCGGTGCCTTTTTCGGTGCCATGACTTTGCGTTTAATTAAAAACCTGTCACAGAAAATGGATGAACGAGCTCATCTAAGTGTTTCATGTGTTTGATAAAATGAAAACATAGACATTTGGATGTTCACTTTGAATACATTTAAAAGTGATGAGATAGACACAGCTGCCAAGAATTCAAGGCATTTAATGTGGAAGATATATTTCTGAGATACGCATTTAATGTCCGTATTTAGGCACTTTCGAGTTTTTAAAGAAATTTCGAGACACTTTACTTAATCTAAAAGTGAAACATAAACAAACACTTAAAAAGAATGATTATCATTAATCCTGTTTTGGAAAAAAAGTTAATTAGTGCTAATCATAGATTAAGACTGAAAACTTTATTTTTCTGGATTTCGGGGATCATGATGTCGAGAAGTATGTTATCGATGAAATCCGATCTCCGAAATCGCGAAATCGCGACGTGTTAATTAAGACTTAAAATGTTTTAGTGAAGTAATTAATTTAGATTAAACGTTTTCGGGATTTCAGGGATCATGATGTCGAGAAGTATGTTATCGATGAAATCTGATCTCCGAAATCGCGAAATCGCGATAGTTTTTTTTTAAGACAGGACTTAAAATCATCTTAATTAACTAACTAATCACGATTAAGGCCAAAACAAAATTAGTTTGATTTAACATGAACTATGGATCGGGGCTTTGTGATTCAGGATTTTGGGAATCATGATGACAGGAGATGTGGTCTCACTGAACCACGAATCCCGAAATTGCGACATGATTATCTTAACCCTTAACCTTTCACATTAAAGAATTAATTAATCCATGTTTTAACTAAGACTTCAACATTTCAGAAAATCAGGGATCGGGATTTCGTGATTCGATTTGCATCGAAATTTTTTTTTTGTAGCAAATTCTGAATCCTGAATTTTTTTTAAGCTTAACCTTAAATCCATTAGTTTTATAACTTATCATAATTTAAAAAATTTCAAAGAAAAGGCATCGGGATTCTTATAATTCTTTTAACCTTTTTTTTCCTTTATTATCCAAATAATTAAATTCTTTGAAAAAGGTGCTGTGTGTTTGGGATTAATAACGAAACTCGTGTTTTGTGAAAGGCGAAAACCGAAAAAAGGAAAATTTAGGCCTTAGGGATAAAAAAAATTAAGAACTATTTCAACATAGGCTACAACTGGGGACCTCGTCTCCTTGTGGGATGAGGAGAACATATAGACTTAGTGCCTTCATTGGGTTAATGGTGTCAAGGGTTTATCACTGCCGAAACTACTAAGGAAAAGGAAAAAGAGGAAAAAAGAGATTTCATTTTAACTTCTGAACATCTTTTCAAAGTTCTTATTTGTTTTAAACTTAGTTGTAGTCTTCTTCATAATATTCTCCTTCTCGTCTGAAATTAAGTTAGTATTAAGATGATTAAAACAATCTTAGGAAACTCAACATATTGGTGACTTTTGGCTTGCATCAATCGAAACAAAACTTATATTTTTAAATGGGGAGCTCTATCTAGACTTGGGATGAAGATCCGGTTTTGAAAAAACTGGTAACTAGAGTAGAGTGGTAGACAAGTATGACAACCTTACAGATACCTCAGATATTGCTTCACTGCCAGTGGGCCTGTTCAGTACCCCAGTGAAGTTATCTGTCCCTTTTTTACTGAATTTCCTTTCACCGCTTCGAGTGCTAATTATATATTTACACTCATATATTGCTTCATTGTCTGCAAGCCTGTTCAGTACCATGGTGAAGTTATCTATTTCTTTATATTAGATGAGGGAAATCATTTAAATGAATTTCCTTTCATCGTCTTTGGGACTATATGGGGGCAATCAAATATGAATTTCCTTTCACCATCTATCTTATATTTAGCTTATGAATACGAAGCGGGGGAAATTAGTGATACTTAATATACCAGATGTGATATCTGTGTAAAAAATTACAATAGAGGTTTGTCAACCTGTTTTGATTACTCTAGACCAACCTTTTCTCAACTTTCAAAACACCTTAGTCTACAGAGAAAAAGGGGAAGATTAATTTCAAGGGTTTTCTTTTGAGCAAACTTAAATCCTCAGACAAACTGTTAAGAAACCTAGGAGAGTCAGAATTATCCTAAGCATAACCATGTTTAGTCGGAGAATAAGAAATATGAGGGAACTATTTTTCGATTTCAATAGTTAAGACATAATCTCTCCTACCTCTATGGGAAACCTGAAAAAGCAAAAGACAGAACTGAGGGTATAAAAAGGAGACGTCGAGTGATCTGTAAGTTAGGAAATAGAGGTTATAAATTAAACCTATCCTTTTGGACTCTTCTCTCAAAGATTTTTTTACTTCGATTACCTCTAGTCTTGTTCTAAGTGAAACCCTTAAGGCTTAAGTATTGAAAATGCTTTTTATTTACCTATCAGCTTATGGGATAAGCAACGCATTTTTTGAAACAAATATATATATATATATATATATATATATATATATATATATATATATATATATATATATAT